>PVIC010012271.1:0-39982 GCA_004025085.1 Thryonomys swinderianus | reverse complement strand
TTACTCTGTCTCAAAATAAAAAGGAAAAGGGGCTGGGGATGTTGCTCAGTGCTGAAGCACTTCACATGAGTGACCCCGGGGGGCTATGGGGGTACAGAGACAGAGACAGAAAACAGCACCAAGAATGGGGCCAGAGCCGGGCGTGGTGGCTCACGCCTGTCATCCCAGCACTCGAGAGGCAGAGGCAGGAGGATTGCTGAGTTCTAGGTTTGCCTGGGCTACATAGTAAGCTCAGGGCCAGCCTGAACTACAAAGTGAGACCCTATCTCAAAAAAAAAAAAGAAAAAGAATGGGGCCAGAAAACAGCAACAGTTAGGCAGCTGTACAGCTGGCAGAGGGGCCATGAGAAGACAATATCAAGAACAAAGAATGAGGCAACCATGGAACTACAAGAAAGGCATCCTGGAAGTTGAGAAAACAAGTTTCAACAAGGAAAGGGTCAGTACATTAAGTGTTCTATTACTTACACTGACCAATGAATGAAGCAGCCTCTAGACACTTGTTGTAATTCATATTTGAATGGATAAAACTAAAAAAATTAAACATTCAGTTCCTACATTACAAGGGATCAACAGCTACATCTGTCTAGTGGTTACCAATACTGGGCCCTGCAAAGATGGAACATCCTACTGTGCCATGCTTCCCTTACAGGGCAAAGAACAATCCAAACACTGCCATGGCATTTTCCAACATGCAGGTCCACTGGTGACCACTGCTATAGTGATTTCAGGAAAGTAGCAACACAGGAGCAGGGTGATAAAAGATGAAAGTTTTCCAAGTAAACAAGATAAGGGACGGGATTCCAAACAAGGGGACAGAATCTGCAAAGTCACAAAGAAATGATTAGCCAAATTTCCACTCCCAGTTTCTCAGAAGGACTTGTTCATCCTTTGTTCTTATCTGGTCCACCTTTCCTCAGAAGGAGCCCACTGTATCTCTTGACCTCAAAAGTAGTGACTGATTTTCCTCCTTTGGCCCATGTTAGTGGAGCAGGTTAGCTCTTTTATTCACTGCTGTTTCCAGAACCCTAGCCCTCCCCGCTCATCAAAGCCCCACAAATACCACACTGTGCTGTGTGCCACCCTTCCCTCCTATAGTTATCAGGCAACATCTGGGTCACAGCCTTCTTCACTCAAAAATAGCAAGCTCTCCAATATCATCCCACTTAGATTTCTCGACAACTTCTGTATGCATCTACATGAACCTTTTGTAGCCCCAAATTTCTCAGTTTCGGGGCCTCCTCTCCTCAAAGATTTTGTCCTCTGCTGTATTTTAGCCATGCCGCAGACCTTATAAATGGGATAATGGCTGTGGCCTCTCTCTAATCCCCTCGTGAACCATCACTACCATGTTTCCTGCTCACTTCTATCTATGATCCCACCAGTTCTTTCCTTGCACTGGAGTCAGCAATCCACTGGCTCTACCGTTTCTTTCCTGTGTCGCAGGGCTCCCTCCTCCCTCTTAAATCTCACAGCCCAGCACTCTGATTATCCACTGGAGCTGCTTCTGATTTCATTGTTCCCTTCACTATGGAACTCAGCTGGAAAATAAAATGCCAGGCCCGCTGAAATTGTGACCTCTTCTTTCCCCTTGCCCATCCCTACAGTTGCATATGGCTGGAGAAAAACAAAAGAGTGCTGGGTGTTTTCACATGGAATTCACGATCACAAAGCTCAAGTGCACCCTTCATGCTCCCAGTCAATCACGCTTTACTTGCCCAGCCCATTCACCCTCTCACTCTCCTAGACTCCAATTTAGTAGTTTCCTCTTTGCAAACCTTTGCTACTTCTGTGCCATCCCGACTCTCAACAGTGACCTTGTTTCCTGCTTCCTGCTTCACTGAGAGAAAAGAATCAGAAAAAAACATCTCCAAGCGCTCGTGAGCACATTCAGCTACATGCCTGAGTCAACAGGTGCCCAATTTGCTCTGCCTTTATCCCCATGACCACGGATGAACTGCCTAGGGTCCCCATCAAAGCCACTAATTCCATTTGTGTTCAGATGCCATCCCTCTCGCCTACTCAACAATGCCAAAGCAGCTACTCTTTCTCTTCTGCTTACATCAGCAACTTCTCTCCCAGGTTATTCCATTAGCGTATAAGCTCAAGGTACCATAATTGCTACCATTCTATAGCAGACATTTGACCTCTCTTCTAGACACTACTCATTGTTCTGCAATGAGTTCATAGCAAAGCTCCTTGAAAAAATTATCTATACCTGCACCATCCCATATGGCAGCTACCTATCAGCACTTTAAATGTGACTAATTTGAATTGAGATGTGCTGGTAGGATTAAATCCACACTACACTTCAAAGGAAACCTAGTAAAATATCCCAGTAGTAATTTTTATGTTGGGCATATTAGAAAGATAATATTTTGGATAAACTGAGTTAAATATGGTGTATTACTCCATTTAACTTCACATATTTGTGTTACATATTTTTAGCATGATCCTGAAACATCTGAAATTATGTATGTGGCTCACATATTCTTAAGGCATAGCATTGACCTAGTCTTTCTACCCACAATTCTTCTTTTCCTCTTCTCTCCTAAATTCATTCTTATCAAGTTTCTCTTCCTCCCCAAAACCACTACCAACAAGATCACAAATAACCTTTTCAGTGCTAAATCCAATAACCAATTATCAGGCCATACTCTGTGTACATTTAGTCCTTAAAACAATCTTCACGTGCCTTCTCTTCCTTCCTTCCTCCCTGTCAGTCCCCTTTACTGGTTCCTCCCCATGGCCTTGACCTCTAAACAATGGACAGGAACAGGTTGCAGAATACAGAGGTTTTCTCTACTTTTATTCCATAATTGATTTCATCCAATCTCATAGCTTCAATTTGATCTACGTGCTCATGATTCCAAAACTTATACTGCATCTTGGAACTCCACCCTCACCTGCAGGTTCATCCATCTCACAGCCTACACTCAGTGTCTAGTGGGCATCTCAGTCTCAAGCCAGATTTCTGATCTTGACTCCTACGGTAAAGCGTAAGTTGTGGCTCCCAGTGAATCACACTTCCCAGAGTCCACATCCATATGTGTTTCCTCCACCCTGATTTGGGTGTGTGGGTGACATGGCCCAATCACATGACTTCTGGCCCACAGCACATCATCAAAGAAGATTTAAACAGAAGCATGATGGGCTTGCCTTCTGAACACTGCCCTGAGAACCACGTGCCATGAAAGACAATGTTGATAGAGACTCCAATAATCCAAGTGTCCCAGATAAGGCCAGGCAAGACCATTAGAAAAATGTCTCAGCCATGACAAAGTTCCACAGATTAAATAATTTAGATAACAAAGTTTTTCATAGTACTGGAGGCTACAAACCCAAGCTTAAATGCATCAGGACCATCCGCTTCTGGTGAGGGCTTACTTTCTTATTTAGAGAGGGACAGCTTCTCACTGTGTCCTCATATGACAGCAAAAGAGTGCCAACTCTTCTTGGTATCCCTTCTTAAAAGGCCATTAATCCCACCAGAACAATCACAGCCTGTGACTTCTTCCTAACCCTAATTACCTCCCCAACCCCCATCCACAACTACCATTACACCAAGGGTTCAACATATTAAATTTTGGAAGAATACAAACATTCAGTTTACAATAGGGAATGGCCCAATTAATCAACACAATTGTTCAAACTCATGTCAGTGTTTTATGTTATGGAGTTTGTTAACACAACTGATGGTTATATAATAGGTGGCTAAAGAGCCCACCCCTCCCAAAGAGGCAAGAAACAAGCACAGAAATCCTTGTTCTAGTCTTTTCTCTATAAATTGTCATCCAAGTTACTCAGGTCAAAAGTTTTAAGTCATCCCACCACATCTGACCCATAGGTAAATCTTATTGGTGGCACTTTCAACACAGTTTCCAATCTTCAATGACTTCTTTTTGCCTCATCTGTCATCTCCCTCGTCTAACCCACCATTATCCATCCACCTGTTATATTATTACAAATAGCATTTACAGCTTTGCCCACCTCCAGTCTACGGTTGATCTGCTGCACTTCCTGTACTTAAAGTGATGTAGCTGATGATCCTCATGGTTATCATGACACAGCCAGCAAGTATAAAGCTTGTCACAGCAAGGAGCCTTCAGTAGGCATTCGCGGTCACAGGGCTCACAACCCCTCTGTCTTCCCCGCCTCCGGAGGCCACTCCCTCACCTCCAGTCTAATTACAGGAGAACAAGATGATTGCTTAAAAATTTAAAACAGGTTATGTTAATTCTCTGCTGAGAATTCTCTAGTAGCCTCCTGTTTCCCCAAGAATAAAATTAAAATCCTTACACTGGCCTTCAAAGCCATATATATTATCTGCCCCTTCCTTATTATTACTTCTCCGACTATATTTCCTACTATGTTCCCCTTCCCTCATATAGAGCTAGCCACACTGGCTTATATACACTTACTAGAACAGTCTAGAAATCTCTGCCTTGGGGTCATTATACTTGTTATTTTCTCTGTTTCATGTGTTGTCTCCCCAAAGAGCGGATGGTTTACTCCTGTACCCAAAAGCCTTCTCTCAGATGTCATTTCCAGTGAAATCTTCCCTTTAAAAGAAGTCACCTTATTTAAAACTGCAGCCCTCTCCACCCATTCCATGGTACGCTGCCCTTATACTTCGCTTCACTTCTTCTTCAGTGCCACTCATCATCGGACTTACAGGGTAATTTCCTACTTCTCTACTGCCTCCTCCTACCCAAAAATAAGCTGTTTTGTTCACTGTTTTTTAACCCCAGCAACTAGGACACTGCTTGAGGGACTCAATAAACACTTGCTGAAAGAACAATGGGTGTGGTCCAGCATCCTCAAGAACTTCCTGAGCCCCATCACTGCTGGACTGGCATGTGGGAGACGGGGAGGGATGAGGGTAAGTCAGTTCAAGAATCCTGGTCACTACAGTAGGCTTTTCAGAGGGAATTTTGTTAAAATGTAAGCTGTGACACAGGAGGCCCAAGCTTCTGCATTTCTAATCAGCTGCTGGTGCTGAGACCTCACTTTGAATAGCAAGGACTTGAGCTCACACTCTGGATATAGACGGAAGGGGTGTGTGTGCATGTGCGTGTGCGTGTGCGTGTGTGTGTGTGTGAAAATAGCAGGATTCGGTCACTGATTGGATTAGAGGATGGTAAGGGTTAACCTCAATGAGTAACTACAGAATTGTGACCTGGTAAATGCAGGTAGTGGTACCATTCAATAGAATGGTAAGCATTGGAAAAGGTACAGGTTTAGGGATACAGAAGAGAATGATAATAAATTCAGTTTCCAACAATGATGCTGTCCAACCTTTGTTTAGCTTTTTTCTAACTTCTCTAAGCCCTCACTGCCCAAGAGAACTCTGTGTGGCCCAACCCCAGGATGATCATGGATATCTGATTCTCCATTCTCAGCCACTGTGTGGACTTAAGCCAGGTTTTCCTCAATCTGGGCACAGGACTAAACAAACCTGATCCTCTATTCTGTTTACCACACAAGGAGGTGGGGGTAGCCTAGGCTGGGTATTTCCAAAGGAGGTCTATCTGGTTGACCTTTTGTCCTGAGGGAGTGAAGAGCCCACTCAGGCCATGCTTTGACTTCAAGGTACCTATTAGGGGCCGACTAACAACTCAGCCTGTGACTAAGACATCTTAAAGGCCCACCTTCTGGCCTAGAAGAAAAATCACTGGAGTCCAAACACCAAGATCCTACTCTTACCAAGTTGCTATGTGAACCATGTAGATCAACATCCCTGAAAGGAAAAATCCCAGGTCTTTCCTAGCTTGCAGGAGGACTGTAGGGACAGAAAAACTAACAGAACATGAAGATACTCTGGAGAAAAGAGCTATTTAAACAAACACCACTGTACTGACGCATGCCGTACACTTTATACCAGCTGGGACTCTGGCGAACTGTAAGGAAGTATAACTCGACTCATGCATCATTTGAGGCAATAAGGCTTAAATACTGTTTGCATCAGAATACCCTGGGGTACACTCTCGATCTTGAATGTGTATCAGAAACTTGCAGGCCTTAATAAAAAGCAGGTTGCTGGGTCCTACCTTAGTTTCTGATTCAGGAGATCTGGGCTGAGGACTGGAATCTGAGAATATACATTAACAACAGGTTCCCAGTTAAGCTGATGCTGCTGGACTGGGGACTTCTCTTTGAGAATCAGTATTCTTGGGAACTTAAAGAAAATGCAGATCTCAGCTACTGCTTCCTGAGACTTACTCCTAGGGAGACTGGATGGGCCCTGGCATCTCTGTTTAAGCTTATGCTTGAGACTTATGATCACACAGGAGAAACACTTTGGGTGAATCCTGGAACCTGAAGATGTACCAAGGGGCCTAGGACAAGCTGGCGATGAGAGATCCACAAGTAGCCAGGTATGAAGAATGGTGTCTCCCAGAAAGTGTAAAATTAAGGTGGCAAATACTTAATTCTTTTGTTCCACAAAGGACTCCCGAGCTCCAGTGACTTCCTCTTCGCAAAGAAAACCCAACGCTCTTCAGAAACTCACCTACCCACTCTCTTGCAGAAGGCCTGGCCCTTGACCAATTTCCCAGATTTCTGAGCTTGAGCTCACCTCTCACCCACAGGGCTCACAGAAGCCTTCAGGCTTTATTTACTTCAGATCTGTAACCCTTCCCCTGCCCTTGCCTGGTCAGATATGCAGGTCAGGAAGGCACCAAGAGAGAATTCTGCAAGCACCTTAGTACTAGCTAGACAGGAGGAACAATGAGCTTGCAGGAGGCCCAGCCTGGATCCTGAGGTCAGTATGACCTTGAGGCCAGTTTTTAAACTGTCAGTGACCAAAATGCTTTTCTTTTAACTGGTCCTGAAAACTAGCACAGAGGCTCCATTCCAATTCCTGTCCTCCAGGAGAGACACTGATAGCCCACTCAAGAAAGTGGCTTGCCCAGACCAAACAACACTAGGGTTCCTCAACCCCATTTTCCTGAAATGTCCACCAAGGACATACAAATTATCTAGTATTTCAAAACAAGGCTTACTGAGAAGGCCCCTGTTCTCCAATTCTAAATCAAGAGCGCCCTCTAGTGAAACAAAAGGGCTTCCCACCAGCCCTGAGGCATGCAAGGCAGGAAGCCCTTTTCAGAATAAACACTATTTTATGCACTTATATTTGAAATGCATAGAATAAAAGGCAAAA
Organism: Thryonomys swinderianus; assembly: GCA_004025085.1. Classification (NCBI taxonomy): domain Eukaryota; kingdom Metazoa; phylum Chordata; class Mammalia; order Rodentia; family Thryonomyidae; genus Thryonomys; species Thryonomys swinderianus. Next base: position 32,821 of record PVIC010012271.1, on the reverse strand, counting down.
AACTGAAAAGGAAGCAAAGTTAACACAGATTTACCAACATATCTAAAACTTTGTAACACAGTAATTACGTGTAATAAAGTCTGACAGCAAATCTTGCAGCTACCTTAATTTCTAATGATTAACAAGCAGTATTCTAACTGAGGTGACTGTAACTACTGTGCGGTGACAGGAAACCACGTGTATTAGCTCCTGTCACACGTGGAGCTAAAGGCCTGGTGCTTGCTCCCTCTACTCATGTGCTATGTTTGTGCTACAGGCTAGTGAAGGCAGATGTGATTTCTCCCCATTCAAATCCATGACTCCCTTAAGTCCTCCTTGCGGCCCACAGGTTAAGACTCTGCCTGAATAAAGACCTACCCTAACCAAACAGACCAACAACTGACATCAAGAGAAAGAAACGGGAGCTCTCAGTAGAACTGCGCGGACCCTCTTGGGCCGCACAACCTGCTCTCTGTGTCACGTGGCTCACTTCCTCCTGGTTGTCCCACCGCCCTCTGCAAACCAGGTGCCACTAGTCGGCAGATCTTCCCACACCTGCCATTTCCCCCAAGGGGTCTCACTGCACCTCTTCACACTGAGGGGACCTGGCTCTGTCTCCCTAGGGTGCCTCTCCACCTGCTGTGTGCTCCGAGTGAAGGTTGTCCTGTCTCGGCCTTCCATTTCTACAGCAAACCGTCTTGGGGGAAGATACTTCATTGATTCTAGACGTTTTCTTTTCCCCTTTCTCCTTTCAAGATCCTGCTCCTCCACTTGTCAGCCTCGGCCTCTAGGTAACTATGACATTCATCCGAGGCCAGTGTCACTTGGATGAGTCTTTGTTTCCACATTACACCTCTTCTTGTCAGGATTCTGGTGATGGTGCCCTTTCCAACACGCTGGCCTCGTGGCCTCTCGAACCCCCTCAGCCCCACAGGGTCGCTCCACCTCACTATGCACAAGCCTTCTGTCGCCACTCGGAAGCACTTCACCTAGCTGGGCCACAACCTCCCAGTCTCGGCTTCCATATCCGCCTTCCAAGGGTGCACCTACCCCGAGAGCTCTTGGTGACCTCTGACCCCATGGCGCCCTTTCTCCCCCCACCCATGGAATTTCTCCTTGAGCCTCAGCTGTCTCCTAACCTCCAGCGTGGACCCTTTGATCGTGAACTCTGGCTCTAGAACCCTCAGCACCGTGGTAGACCAAGGGAGTTCTTCTTCTCTCCCAGTACTTAGCCCTCATGAGCTCATCCCCAAAGGGTAGGTGAGAACCTAAGAAACTAACTGTTCAGACCACACTGCATTTGATTAGGAGGCGGGGCCACATGACACTGACAAGCAGAAGCCATACCGATAACTTGCACAGCCACAACGGTGTGCCACAAACTGTGATAAACACTTTAGATGCATGATCCCGTTTAATGATCATTACAACCCATGAGGAAGTTCTGCTATTTTCCTTATTTTACATATGAGGACAGTGCAGCACCGAGAAGTTAAGGAGCTTAGCCAAAGCCACCCAGCGAATAAGGAATGGGACTGGAATCTGAGAGCAGGCATTCTGGTTTGTAATGGGCAGCATATACTAATTAGCATTCACATATCAGTACAGTTTTGCTCTTTGGGCAGCAAGATCTATTCGCCTTTTACTACTACTGCTACTATTACTACTACTATATCATCCTTTCCCTCTCCCTCTCCCTCTCTGTCTCCATCTCCTTCTCCTTCTCCTTCTCCTTCTCCTTCTTCTAGCATTGTGATCGAACTCAAGTTCTTTGCACTGAGCTACATCCTAGCACATCCATCCCCTTTTTACTTGTTCTTTTGAGACAAAGTTTTGCTAAGCTGGCCAGGCTGGGCTCAAACTTGTGATCCTCTTGCCCCCACCTCCCAAGATACTGAGATTACAGGTATACACCACCACACCGGGCCCACTGTCCTTTGTACTCTAGCTTCTCAGTGCCACGGACAGGGTAGGAAATAGGATGGGGCCTGCCCTGCACATGGCCACCAGCCTTCCTGGGTACAGAGTACGAAGCTCACTTCAGTGTCTAGACTCGAGGTATAGACCAAAGTGGCAGCCCCTGTCCCAGTCTGCCAGAGAAGCCCTGTGTCTCTCAGCTGATGGCAACACACCATTCTGTGGCCCGTTCTGCTATCATTCCCTAGGTTATCTGCCTTTGGTCAGAAACCTGAGCTCAGGTAAATGTGCAGCAAGATGACCAAAACTGTCCCGAACCCCAGACATGTCTCGTTTTCCCAAATCTTCCTTAACACTGAAGCTGCTAAAGCTACCTGCAGAGCCTCTGCACTGGACAGATTTTCCAAGTTGTACCAAGATGTTCTGGTCCTCCCTCAGCCTGCTTAGCCCCAAATATGGTAAGTGATGTGCCATAAAAATACAAGAATTACTATTCCAGAATGGACCTCCAAATTAGTCACTGATCTTTAAGGACTATGTTGTCCAATACAATAGCCCATGTGGCTATTTAAATTTCAATTCAAATTAATTAAATTTACAATCAAATCAGAAGTTCAGTTTCTCTACTAGCCGCACTGCAGTTACTCAGAAGTCACATGAAGCTAGCGGCTACCTCGTTGAACAGAAGACACACAGGGCATTTCGATCCTCGCGGAGAGCTCTGAAGCTCTGGGCAGCGCTGAGAGAGCCAGACTTATCTCCTCCCACTTCCTACAGCGCTTGTTCTTCTCATCTCTACCCTTCTCCATAGCCACCAGACCCTGCTCAGTCTCAGCACCTGCCATCACCTTGTAATTTGCCCACTCCCCTCTCTTCTACCCGCCTTTATCCTAGCTCTTGAACACGCCCTGCCCTAGGTGCAAAGGAAAGAGAAAGGGAAAGGGGAGTATGGGAGAGGGACAGAGGGAGAAGAGAAACCCCCTCCGCCAGCTCTGGAACACCCTTGAAGCCTTCCTCCTCAGTATCCTCAATTTCTTTCCTCCCATTACCACGTCGACAAAGATCTATTTTTATTGCACTTCTTAGACCTCATATGGCTTGGTTAATATGCTGAGAAAACTTTCCACTGGTTGAGCTTCCAGGACAAGCAGAATTTCCTTCTGTTGCTCTGACCAGCCCTGCAGTCCCCTGACAGTCTCCCTTCTCTGACTACTCTCTGCAGGTCTCTTGTAAACCCTAGTGCTCTCCACCTGCTCAGTGGCCCTGGACCAACTTCCCCACTCCAACGCTTATGCCCATTACTTCTTCTTCTTTTTTTTTTTTTTTTTTTTTTTTTTTTGAGACAGGGTCTCGCTTTGTAGTTCGGGCTGGCCCTGAACTCACTATGTAGCCCAGGCAAGCCTCGAACTCAGCAATCCTCCTGTCTCTGCCTCCCGAGTGCTGGGATTACAGGCCTGAGCCACCATGCCCAGCTTAGTTTGTGGCACTTCTTAAGCAGCCCAAAAAGGCTAAGACAGTCTCTAAAACATAATTTTTCTTTCTGTGTCCTCTCTCCTTTTAGTGGTGCTCTATCTCACCTAGTCATCCTAGCTAAAATCCTAAGGGTTTCATAGACTTCACTAAATCCTTCACTCTTATAAAATATCAATTATAACAATCATTAATTTAGATGATATTATTAATTTGATAGATTAAAATAAAACCTCCCACCGTACTGTCTTTATTTCCCAGAAAAATAAAATGGCACACGTACTGCCACCTGGTGGCAAAATGCAGGCAAACAATTAGCTGTGGCAGTTGCTACACTCCAGGCACATAACAAATAGAAGGAAAACATGCTTTTAAAGCTGCCTATGTGTCTCAGAGAGGTATTTCTAGAGAAGAGGCAGCACTCTTGAGCTACCGCGTAAGAAAGATATGCATTCGACCAGGCTCCAGGTAGAGAAACTAGTGTGTGCCTGGAGGACATGGGCTGGACACATCTATAAACTGATTGATTCATGCAGAAGGGAAAGTAAAGGGGTTGGAGTCCAAGTGACAGAAAACAGGGTCAAAGAACAGGGTCGAAGAGACAGGCCTTCAGATTGTAATACAATTGCATCTGCCTGTAAACAGTCTCAATTGCCATGTAGTGGAGTACGGTCTTCACCTTGGATGGCATTTTTGTTCAGCACTGGAACAAAATCTGCTCAGATTTGCTGTCTCTTTAGAAAGAGACATTCTGGAGATCATATGGAGGGATACGTTAGGTAGCAGGTAGGGGCTGTTGAGGGTCAGGGGTATAAGTCAGAAAACAAAGTAATCCCTAGAATAGGGGCTGAGAGGTGGGAGAACAGAAGTGGGAGTGATGGAAAGGAAGGGCCAAATTTGCCAGCAATTTTGAGAATTTGAATCATTAGGACTTCCTATATGATCAGTAGAGGGGATGAGACAGAGGAAGGGAGGTCAGATATTGCCCAGATTTTTGGCATTGACACTGCATAGAGAAGAGAGCCGCTACCTGCTAAAGGAATGGAGGAGGAAGAGCATGTTGGCAGAAAGGTCATGTACGTGAGGATTTTGGTTTTAGACATGTTACTGGAGAAATAGCTCTACCCATAACACGAGCCCTACGGGATAAAGCAAGAGAAGCAGGACAACAAGGAAACAGGGGCATCCTAGAGCCAAGAGCAGAAGCCAGCATCTCAAAGGGGAGCATCGGCTATCTTCAAGGCCCTGACAAGTACTCACTGAGTGTGTGCAAGATACTGTATCTTTAGAATTGAGCAAGGTATATTCCTGAGCTCTACAGCCCATACTCTACATGGAAAATAGATGTATGATGAATGGAAGGGAAGTGAGTAAATAGTGGTTAGCAAGAACAGGAAACCAATATACACTACTTTCTATGTGCCAGACATGATGGTACATATTTCACATGTTAGTTCATGAAGCCTCACACCATTCAGTGAATTGGGAAATATCACCACCCCCATTTCACACATGAGAAAGCAAATGAGGCAGGTCAAGGCACTAGCCAATATGCCTGGACCAGAGGCAGAACCAGGACTTGGAGCGCCACTGACTTCAGCGACTCCGTGGGGTGGTGAAGTCAGCCTGCCTGGTTTCCACCAGCAGGGGCAACTCTAGAGCAGTCCTGACTTCTGTGGTGTGATGAACCCATTGGGCAGTCTGGGGAAGAATAACATCCTCAAGAATGGAAAATAAAATAAATAGGATGACAAAAACGGGGAATACAAAAGAAAGCAATCATGTCAAAGTACAAGTAGCAAAATAATTTTCAAAAATATGTTTTCAAGTGTTGAGGCAATGAAAATGTGACTTATTTTTTGAAATATCTGCAGCAGCTGTAAGATGAGAGGAAAATTCCTGTGAGTCATATTAATGACAACTCACAAGGTGCTGCGGATGTAGCTGCTTTGTTATCAACATTCACACCTGAAGAGCTTTAGTTAGAGCTAATACAGATGGAGATGTTATCTCTTTTCTCACTGAAGGTCATGAGTGCCAGGTGATTCACCCCATCATCCTAGTGCCCATGTACGGTTCAAATGAAAGCAGGAGTGTGATGTAGGATGTATAATAGGACAGATGCAACGTACAGTGCATGAATAAATCGCCAAGGAAGAGGGTCTCTCACTCATTCATGCAGCCCCTACACCCCAAGGACAAAGGAAAAGTTCCTGTCTTCAGGGAGACAAACACGCAAAGTGACATCTGGTCTACAGTGTGAGCAAGGCAGTGGAAGGAGGGACAGTGGCAGCAGGAGGGGTGTGGCTAAGAGTTTCCAAGGGTTTCCTGAAGGTCACTGCTGAGATGAGCTTCAAGAAAGGAATGTTGTCTAGATCCATGGTTGGAGAAGGGGATTTCCTAGTACAAGTCGTAGCACTTCACAGTCATGGAGGCATGAAAACTAAGCTCAGAGAACCCTAAGGGTTTTGGTTTTACCAGCATGTACAAGACAGGGAAAGTAAAGACCTAAGCATGAAGAAGGGGTGAGCAGCCAGGTCACACAGTCATCTGTGCACTGGGGACAAGGGGGAGCCACTGAAAGTTTCCAAACAGAGAAGTGCTATGATTCTATAGAAACAGTTTTAGGCAATATGGTCATAATGGTCATACTTCCAAAACCAATACACAGATTTAATACAGTCCCAATACAAACACCAACAGTATTCTTCACAATTACAGAACACATTCCTAAAATTTACATGGAACCAAATAAATCGAGAATACCAAAAGCAACTCTGGGCAATAAAAGCAAAGTAGAAGGCATCACAATCATGGATTTTAAGTTATATCACAAAGCTACAGCAAAAAAACAGGATCGTACTGACACAAAAACAGACACATGAAACAACAGAACAGAATAGAGGGTGCTGAAACAACCTCGCGTATACTTAGCTATCTGATCTTTGACAAAAGGGACAAAAATATACGCTGGAAGAAAAGCAAACTCTTTAACAAATGGTGCTGGAAAACGTGCAGAAGTTTGAATCTAGACTCATATCTCTCACCTTGTACTATAACCAAAATGGATCAACAATCAAAATAGTAATATAGAAATACTTAATCTGCTGAAGATAAAATAGCTAAAACTCTTGGAGATGTAGATATAGGCAAGGACTATCTGAAACAGGACTCCAGTAGCACAGGAAATAACATCCAGAATCAACAAATAGGATCATATCAAATTAAAAAGCTTTTGTGAAGCGAAGGAAACTAATGGAATGAGGAGACAACTGATAGAAAAATTTTGCCAGCTAATCCTTGGACAGAGGATAAATACCTAGATTATATAAAGAACTGAAAAGAATCAGAACCTCTTAGAGCCAATCAAAACAAACAACTGGAATGCACAGAAACTTCTCAGAGGAACTATAAAAAACTAATAGCAAAAAATACACGAAAAAATGTTTGACATTTCTGGCCATTAGATATGCAAATTAAAATGACATTAAGCTGGGAGAGGTTCGATATGCCTATAATCTAAGCACTCAGGAAGCTGAGGCAGGAGAATCATCAGGAGTACTAGGTTGATACGTGCTACATACTGAGTATAAGGCCAACTTGAACTACATAGTGAAACCCTGTCTCAAAAAGCAAACAAACATTGTGCTTCCATCTTACTCCAGAAATAATGATCATGAAATCCAATAACAACAAATACTGGCCAGGCTATAGGGAAAAAGGAAACCTTCTACATTTTTGATGGGAATATAAACAAGTATAACCACTACAGAAGTCAGTTGGAAGTTCCTCAAAATCTACAGAGAGAAATTCCACTTGACCCAGCTATTCCCCTTCTAGGTATCTTCCCAAGAGAGTTAGACATCATATTATAATGATATAGGCATATGCATGTTTATAGCAGCGTCACTCGTAATAGCTAAGTCTTGGATGTAGTCTATATGTTCATTATCAGATGAATGGATAAAGAAAATGCAGTATTTACATACAATGAGGCACTACTCTGCCATAAAGAAGGATAGTTGGTCCATCTGAGACCATAGTGTTATATAAATCAGACACACAAGCTTAAATATCACATGATTTCTCTTACATGCAAATATATATATATATATTAATTATCTAGCAAAACAAAAGATAATACAAAACAGACAGATAATTTGCAGAAGGGAAAGGAATAGAGAAATGGAAAGAGAAGGGAGGAAGGGGAGGTGAGAGGAGTGAAAAAAATTAAAATGTGCTATGTAGGTGTGTCAGTTCCTGCAATGAATATAATCCTCATGTGCTGCCACATGTACAAAAGGAGAGAAACAACTGTGGAAGCTACAGGGATGGGAGCACGGGGTGAGTATAGGAGGAAGGCAAGAGGCACAAAGAGTGCAGGGACCGAGCATGTCATTCTGGGAAGGATAAGAAGCAAGGCTTGGCCCAAGGTAGTGGGCCTAGAAACAGTCAGAGAGGAGTGGGTCTGACAGACACCGAGGAAGCCAGAGCAGGAGGACTTGGTGATTCTTCCACACAGCAGCCAGAATGATCTTTTCCATACCCACATCTGATCATGTTGGGCTGCACAATAAACAATGTCGGGACAGAGGAGAAGCTACTGAGAGACAAAGTTGGGTCCTTATCCCATAATGTGTGCCAGGACAAATTCCAAATGGATAAAAGATTTAAATGGCAAAAAAAAAATGAAGGAAGGAAGAAGCTAGCTATACAAATAGGAGAAGGACAGATGGGCTACAACAGCCCCTTAGACATGGTTTGGCTTTCTACAGTTGCAACTACCTGTGATCAACCATGGTCTAAAAACATTAAATGGAAAGTCCCAGAAATAAGTAACTCTTTAGTTTTACATTGTGCACCACTCTGAGTAGTGTGGTAAAATGTCATGCTGTCCTTTCCCGGACATGAGTCATCCTCTTGCCTAGCACATCCACAGTGTGTGATGTACCCATTAGTCACTACCCATTTCAGTTATGACATCAACTGCCTCAATCTTGTAGCGCTTGTGTTGAAGTAACCCTTGCACTGAAGCCTGTCACTGTTCCTGTATCATTTAGCTCACTTCATCACACAGGCATTGTATTGTCTCGTTACAGGAAGAAGAGGGACGAGCAGACTAAAATAAGATATTCTGAGAGTGAAAAAGGTCACAGTTACCTAGTTTTTATAACTGTGTCTAATTTATAAACTAAAACTTTATCACAGTATGTAGGTATACACAGGGGACAATAATGTATACAGGATATAGCACTAATCACAATGTCAGGCATCATTGGTGGTCCCGGAACATGTACCCCACATGAAGGATGGATTACTACATGTTTTTTAATAACACTAGAGTAAGAAATGACTTTTTAACTAAGACTAAAAATTCAGAAGGCATATAATAAGGTATGCACTATAACCCAAGGCTCTAGGTAGCTTAGGCAGGAGAATCACAGGTTGGAGCCCTGTGAACTAGTAAAACCCTGTCTCAAAATAAAAAACTTAAAAAAGGCAGGGATATAGATCAGTGTGAAGGCCTTGAGCCCAATCCCACTACCTCAGAAAGAAGAAGAAAAAGCAGTGATATTATAAAAGATGAATTTCATAGAATTTTTTTTAAAAAATCATGTATGGCAAAAATAAATTATGATCAAGATCAGATGATACAATGGGTACAATCCTCAGTACCAATTTTTAAAAATCCCATAAACATATGAAAAGATATTCAGCTTCACTCAAGAAAAATTCCCAATAAATTAAGGAAAATATTTATGTATAAAGAGCAATTAGGGCTCTCTTTTTGGCAGGAGGGAGTAGTAAGAATTGGGGACTCAATCCAGGGACTTAAATCCACTAGGCAAATACTCTACAGAAAGCTACATGCCCAGCATGGTACTTGAGTATTCAGAAAAGGCCAACACAACAGGAAAAACAAATGAGCCCACGGAAGAAGCACACAGTCCAAAGAAAAGAAAACCAAATGCCAATTTTAACATATAAAAAGAAGGCTGGGGGTGTAGCTGAGTGGTGCAGTGCTTGCCTAGCACACATGACGCACTGGGTACAATCCTCAGTACCAATTTTTAAAAATCCCATAAACATATGAAAAGATATTCAGCTTCATTGAAGAAAAATTCCCAATAAATGTGAACTAATTCCCATTTTTTAAACCTATAGGATAGGTAAAACCCTAAAAGCTTGGAACTACACCCTTTCACTTGTTGAAGAGATTAGATGAGTTAATAATGTATGTAGAGACTACATGGAAACAAGCACTCTCATACACTGCAGTAAGCATTTAATTAGTTATAACTTCTATGGATTTAGAAATAGCTATTAAGTTATGAATGTATACAGTTTTTGATTCAGCATTTCTATTTGGGGGATTTATCCTATAAATATACTTGTACACATACAAAATCGTATAGCTCTGAGGTCATTTAATGCATTGTCATTTTCATTAGCAAATGGTATAAACAACCTCAATGTAACTCAATCAACAAATAAGCAATGACACGGTATTTTAGCCTCATGTCATCATTTAGAGCAAGAACAATGGAGTCACACTCCTGGGCTCAAATCCTTTTTCTGCCACTGACTGACCATCAGTTTCCTCAAGAGTAAAAGGAGATAGCAGTAATACCTACCTCCCAGGGTTGCTGTGGCAATTAAATGACTTAACGCACGTGTAGAGTTTGAAATAATCTGACATGCAGTTGTGTGTCATAGAAAGCTTTGCCATTGTGATACTATATTCTGTCATCCACATGACAGAACACAGCATTGCTGTGTAAAAGAAGCAGACCTTTCCTGTGGGATCATCAAATGGAAAGCTCTCCGTGAAATAGAGCCAAGCCAGCTTCTCTCTTGTTTAACTTCATTAGCACCTATTGCCATCCACTTAGGGCAAGGACCAGCGGCAGGCTGGGAGTACACCGCGGCCCCTGGTGAAAGATTAGAGGACTGCGGTCAAGGGTAGGACGCAAGATATGGAGGGACTGAAACTTGCCCGAGCTGCATTTGCCCTAGTCCAAACTTCACCACTGGGTTCCTCACACTGGCCGTGGCACTGGCCACATCCGAGCCTGCTCTGCATTTTGTTTCCACTTGGGATGGGGCAGCAGGAGTGCTAATTGACTGACCTGATCATGGATGTGTCAACTATCAAGAAGACATGCTAAGAGTGAGGTGTGGCAGCTCCAGGAAGAAAAACCAGAGCAGGTCAGCAGTACTATCCTCCCCAAGAAAAGCCCAAGGTGATTATAAACTCCAAACCAGCGCGGGGTTTCACTCCTAAAGTGATAACTTCTGGATGAAGTCTAGAGTTGGAAAAGAAATCCAGTGCAGCCCCCACCATATTTGAGAGGGTTTAATCAGGAGCCATTTTGGTTACCTACAGAATAATTTCACCTCATGGTTTCCAGTATTACCCTACCACAGAGACTGAGAGACAGTCACAACTGAGAATCTTGGACAAACATGTAGACCCCCTGAGAAGCTGAAGCTCAGGCCGGGAAAGACACAGGGCCTCACTCTGCATGCTGAGCAGTCCTACAAGGTGGATGTGGCTTTCATAGGTAGCTAGATCTGAAAAAGCTAGCATTAAATTCAAGGGTCTGCTTGAAATGCCACTCTACTGTCTATATCCAGCACAATCAGTGGACTGATTGTTTGCCCCACCTACCGTGACAGCGAGGCTGTGCCTCAGCTCAGACAGCCGCCACAGTTTGAAGGGTATGAACAAAGGAGCCACAAGGGCAGAGCGACGACACTTCACAAACCCACAGACTGTAGAGCTAAGCGGAGAAATCCATAACCTGTCAGATGTCGAGACTGCAGATCTTAGAGTGAAACCATTCATTCAAAAATACAGGAAGTTAATTCAAAAAATGGGCATCTGAAATGAACAGACACTTCTCAGAGGAAGAAGTAAAAGTACCCAAGAAGCATATGAAGAAATGTCCAACATCAAATGTAATTTGAGAGATGCAGATGAAAACAACACTGAGATTCCATCTCACTCCACAAAGAATGGCTGCTATTGTGAAATCAACCAGCAATAAATGCTGGCGAGGCTGCGGGGAGAAGGGAACCCTTCTCCACTGCTGGTGGGATTGTAGACTTGTGCAACCATTGTGGAGATCTGTGTGGAGATTCCTCAGAAAACTAGGATCAGAGGTCCTATTTGACCCTGCCATTCCCCTGCTAGGAATATACTCAAAGGAATTAAGAGAATCATATCATAAAGACATATGTGCACCCATGTTCACAGCAGCTCAGTTTGTGATAGCCCAGTCTTGGAAACAACCCAGATGCCCATCAACTGGAGACTGGATAAAGAAGAGGTGGTTTTTTAATAAAATGGAGTATTACTCTGCTATAAAGAATGACGTTTCATTCATTTACGTGCAAATAGATACCCCTTGAGGACACACTAATAAGTGAAATAAATAGATCACAGATACATAAATACCGTATCTTTTCTCTTGTATGAGACCTGTATATCTAAATGAGTTCTAGAACATATGATAGATTTTGTGAAATAGGAAATACTCAAAAGGAAAATGGTAGGGAAAAGTAATGAGGGGAAAGAATAAATATGATTTGAAAATAAAAAGAAAGCACACGTATATAGGGGGTGGGAGATTGTGGGGTGGGTAGGGATATGGGTAAAAATGAGAAATAACTCGTGTCATATACTGGTACAAATTTCCCAACATTGAGTGTGATTGTGGGCTGTCTATAAAATGTACCAATAAAGAATTCAATTAAAGAAAAATATAGGAGGTTCTGCCAAACAAAACAAAGAGAAAAAAATAGAGGATACTTTTTCAGGCTCATTCTTTTCTTCCTTAATTGGATTTTGGGGCTTCAGAATTTTTTCTTTCTCTTATCCTTTTTTTTCCCACTAACTTTGTCTTCTTTTTATTCTATTCTGCTACTTTTATCTAATTCTATTAATTTCTGTTACTTCTTAATAGGATGCTGTATCTAAATTTTCTCTCCTCTTCCTCATCATCCATTGCTTAATGTCTCAAGTTTTACTTCTCATTCTCTTGTTCATGACCACTCTAACTCAGCAGTTGTGATAGATAACTGATTAGGGCAACTCAAGGGAGAAACTCCTAACTAGGCTGGCTCAACATAGTTTTGTGAAGAATGTCATCAGATGGTATAAAAGGAAAATGAAGAAGGACAGATTGTTTCTGCTTCTTCGGAGCTTCAGTCTTTGCCTTCCGTCTGGGTGTTGTCTTCTGGCTTCCACCACAGACCCTTCAGCCTTCCAACGCAGACACTGGCCTCTTAACATAACTCTCATGGGACACTACACTGAGCTCCAGGCCTTCAACTGAATTCTTCAGATCCTCAGTACACAGATAGACATTCTGTACTGTTCCACTTCTGACTTTGTAGGTGGCCACTACTATATGATAATCTTATAAATTCTTATGCATTTTTGTATGTTGTATTAAATCTGTTTTTCTAGTAAGCATTTACTGATATTTTAGTATTACCATTAAGCTTTATTAACATGCTATATTGTTGAATTATTTTATTATCAGCACAGTTATAATTATTGTATTTAGTTGAAATTTTCTATATATTTGTCTTTATAATATGATTATACATCTATCTTACACAGTTAAAGGTAGCACATTATTGGTTCTTATGGTGGGTTAACCACAAGTTTGTCTTTGACAAGTTTATTGTTACTGATTTTGTTGGTATTGCCAGGGTGCTATAATTGCTGCTCATAATTAATTTTCTGTCAGTCAATATCCAGATTGCCTTTGTGTTAATAACAATAGCAAAATCAACTCCTGCAGAACTCTCTGCTGTGCCAATTATACTGCATCCTTCCCTTCCAAATCAATGGAGGTGGTTAGATGTTGGGACAGACTAAACCCTATACTTACCCACCTCAAAAGTATATCACTTAAGAGCAGATATTAAATAAGGAGGTCCCCATACTAGCAAAAAAGTCTTTCCCCATAATAAACCTGTAAATTTAAACACATAGGCGCGCACACACACACACACACACACACACCACACAAAATAGAAACACAAGAAGGCGAGGTAAGACAATACCTCCAGAAACTATTAATGACCAAAAAGTGATGTATGTGGCACTTCAGGGAAAGAAACGAAGAGCCACACAGCTCAATTAATCCAAATGGTGAAAAAGGACCGATAAGGTGTTTGGTAAGCTCAAAAAATATATAATTAAACAAAGAATAGTCTTAGTAAACAAAACAATTGACAAGTTAATTAAAGACACTATTGAAAAATTAGCTCAGATAAATCAAAAAGTATAAAACATGAATGACCAGATTAGCAAAGAATTAAGAGTCCATGAAAAGGTACAAAACAGAAATCCAGAACACTAAAAAATTCTATAAAACCATGGAGGGGCTGGAGGATTAGCTCAGTGGTTCCAGTGCCTGCCTCGCAAGCACAAGGTCCTGAGTTTGATCCCTGGTAACCACATAGAATGCTGGGCATGGAGACTCAGGCCCACCAGCCATCAATACCACATACCACAGTGCCGGGCACGGTGGCTCACACCTGTAATCCCAGCACTCGGGAGGCAGAGACAGGAGGATTGCTGAGTTCGAGGCTTGCCTAGGCTACATAGTGAGCTCAGAGCCAGCCCGAACTACAAAGCAAGACCCTGTCTCAAAAAAAAACAAAACAAAACAAAACCCATGGAAAGCAAATAATCAATGAGAGGACATAGTATTAGATCTAGAAGATAGGGCTGATATTGATGAATAATTACTCAGAAATATCTTAAAAATAACAAGGGAACGTGAAAAATGGATCCAACAGCTACTGATTAACACAAAGAAGACTACAGTAAGGTTAATTAGAATAATCAAAAAAAATCAGAAGGCCAAGAGTGGTGGTTCACACCTGTAATCCCAGCACTCGGGAGGCAGAGGCAGGAGGACTGCTGAGTTTGAGGCTTGCCTGGGCTACATGAGGCCAGGGCCAGCCTGAACTACAAAGTGAGACCCTGTCTCAAAAAATAATAATAATAAAAAGGCCAAAGATTTAACTCAGTGGTTCCACCACCTGCCTAGCAAGCACAAGGTCATGAGTTCACATACCACAATGCCAGGTGAGGTGGCTCACACCCGTAATCCCAGCTCTTAGAAGGGAGAGGCAGGAGTATTGCTGAGTTCAAGGCTTGCCTAGGCTACATAGTGAGCTCAGGGCCAGCCTGAACTACAAAGCGAGACCCTGTCTCAAAAAAAAAAAAAATCAGAAGGCCAGGGATTTAGCTCAATGGTTCCAGCATCTGCCTGGCAAGCGCAAGGTCCAGAATTCAATCCCTGCTACCACATATCACAATGCCAGACATGGTGGCTCATGCCTGTAATCCCAGCACTCAAGAGGCAGAGGGAGGAGGATTGCTGCAAGTTTGAGGTCAGCCTGGGCTACATTGTGACCTCAGAGCCAACCTGAACTACAAAGCGAGACCCTGTCTCAAGAAACTTAAAAAAAAAAGTTACAAATTCCAAAATCCCATTATTTCAAAAATATTTCAATAAATATTCTAATTGGTTTTATTTATACTACTAGCTTATCACAGTTTGTTGAGAAGAAAGATTTATGTTATTACCTGTTTCTCTTTTGTACCAATCTTTTCAGTTTATGACTTATACTCTACTTTGAAGAGAATGATACAGGGTAATAACTATTATCATTCTCTTATTATTGACTATGAAATTTTGTTGGGTCTGGAATGTAGCACAGTGGCGCCGTCTGCCTGGCAAGTGTTTGATACTGAGCTTCATCCTCAGTCCCGCAAAAACAAAACGAAACAAAGAAACCCTCAAACCAAGAATTCAAAACTTTGAATAATCCAGTAACAAGCAATATAAATGAAGCAGTGATAAAAAGCCTACCAATGAAGAAAAGGCCATGTCTTAACGGATTCACTACTGACTTCTACAATCATTTCAGTGAAGATGTAATACTAATACTCTTGAAACTCTTTAATGAAATTGAGAGGAATGGAGTACTCACAAAGTCTAAAATATATAAAGAATTCAAGAAAATATTAGATCCCACCAAATAAAAGATTCAATCAAAATATGGGCAACTAAAATGAACAGATACTTCTCAGAAGGACTGTAAATGGTTATAAGAAAAAATGTTTCAATATTATTGACCATTAGAAAAATGCAAATTAAAATAACATGGTGATTCTATCTCACTCCAGAAAGAATGGTTATGATAAATAAATCAAACAATGCTGGCCACGCTCTGGGGGAAACCCTTCTACACTGTTAGTGTCAATGTAACCTAGTACATCACTACGGATATCAGTATGGAGATTTCTCAAAAAACTAAAATAGAACATTCATTTAACCCAGCTATTTCCCTTCTAAGTATCTTCCTGAAAGAGTCAAAGACAACATATTGCATTAATAAATATACTCATGTTTATAGCAGCCTAATTCATTATAGCAGTATCTTGTAAGCAGCCTATATAGTATGTCTATCACCACATAAATGGATAAAGTATGGAATTTATTTTTTAAGAAAGAAAGAAAAACAATAGGCTAGGGATTTAGCTGAATGCTTGCCTTGTAACCATAAGGTCCCAAGATTGATTCCCAGTACCAAAAAAAAGTATGAAATTTATATATAATAGAGTACTACTCTAAAGAGGGGTAAATTTGAATCAACTGTAGGAAAAAGTGGATGCAGCTTGAGATCAAAATGTTAAGTGAAATATATCAGACATTCAAGGTTAAATAACCATTATTTATTTCTTTTATATGGAAAACCCAAAATGGAAATAAAGAGCAAAAGAAAAGGGAGCTAATAGAAAATAGGGAGATCTATCTTTTGCAAAAGAGCAAGGGACCAGGACATAGAGGGAGGAAGGAGGGAAGGGACAGCAATGAGATGGGAAAAGAATTGAGATGTGTTATGTACATGTATCAACTCATTAGGGGTGTGAACATTATGTGCTGCAAATATGTACTAATAAAAAATAAAACTGAAAAAGAAAAAAAAAGATCACTAAATCAAACACTAAGGATAATAACAGGATAGTTGTATATATTCTATGCTTGAACGTTTAAGGAGAAAGTAAAACACTTTTAAAAATTTACCAACATATAGTTGCTTCTCAGTATCCAAAAGGATTGATTCCAGGAGACTGCATGGATACCAACACAGTGAAAATGTCATGGCATTTACATATAACCTATATACAACTTCCCATATAATTTGTATCGTCTCTAGGTTACTTACAGTATGAAATGTGATGTAAGTGCTATGTAAATGATTGTTGTACTATCTCATCTGGGGGGAATAATGATAAGGGAAAAGCTGTATATTTCTATTGCAGACTCATTTTAAAAAATATTTTTGGTGGTCTTTGTCCTTTTTTATTTTTAGTAGTTGTTTGTGGTATACCAGGTTTACATTCCTTGTAGGAGAAATGGTATATATACACATAATACTATATCTTATTTATCTTTTCATCCCCTCTCCTTCCCCCATCTCTTGGTTCTCTTATTTTTGTACATATTTGGAATATATAACACTTATATTTCTTGTGTGGAGTGATCAATAACATCTTAATTTTTTCTTACATCCCCTTTCCTTCCCTCCCTCCCTCTTCCTCCATCTCCTGAGCCCTTCCCCCTTGAGAACTGTGCCCCTATTTTCTATCATTTATCTTTCAGTTTGCTCTGTATTTATACTTTGGGCTTCTCATATAGGAGAAACCACATGATATTTAAATGTGTGTCTTATTAATTTCACTTAACATTATG
Organism: Thryonomys swinderianus; assembly: GCA_004025085.1. Lineage (NCBI taxonomy): Eukaryota > Metazoa > Chordata > Mammalia > Rodentia > Thryonomyidae > Thryonomys > Thryonomys swinderianus. The sequence goes on along the minus strand of PVIC010012271.1, from coordinate 15,665 downwards.
GTCTCAAAGGTGCATTCATTTTTACAAAAATGACCCATTTATCTTTCATTATAACAGAGTAGTACTCCAATGTGTGGAAATAGTACATTTTCTTTATCCACTCATCTAGTGATGGACATAGAGGCCTCATTCAAGATGTAGCTATGGGGAACTGTGCTGCTATGAACCTGAGTATGCATGTATCCCCGGGACACGATGTCTGTAACTCTTTCAGGAAGATACCTGGAAGGGGAATACCTGGCTTGAACAGAACGTCGATTTTTTGTTTCTGGAGAAATCTCCATATGATTTCCAAAGTGCTTGTCCTAGCTGACATCCCACCAACAGTGGCGCAGTGATCCCTTTTCCCTGCAGCCTCATCAGCACTAGTTCTTTCTAATTTTTTTAAATACTTTTCATCTCAGGTTGATTTAATCCAACGTAACAGAATTTCGGATGGATAATAAAAGCTGCTCATTTGCTTTGGTCAGCAGGACGCTGTTCAGCAGTCTGAACAAATGGCATTTTTGTGAGGTTCTTGGGAGTGGTAATGTTTTCAGATTATAGTGTTTGAGGATTGAAAAGTAATTAAGAAAAGGGATCTAGGGCTGGAGGCTTAGCTCAGTGGTTCCGGCGCCTGCCTCACAAGCACAAGGTCCTGAGCTTGATCCCCAGAAACCACATACAATGCTGGGCATGGAGACTCACGCCCACCAGCAATCAATGCCACATGCCACAGTGCCAGGCGTGGTGGCTCACGCCTGTAATCCCAGCACTCGGGAGGCAGAGACAGGAGGATTGCTGAGTTCGAGGCTTGCCTGGGCTACATAGTGAGCTCAGGCCCAGCCTAAACTACAAAGTGAGACCCTGTCTCAAAAAAAAAAAAAAAAAAAAAGGATCTAACATGTACAGACACAGTGTCTGGTTCCTGAACATACTGAACTGCACTTTAGAATGTTCATGAGGTGAAATGAAATGATAAACAGAAAAACATTTCATTTATAATAATTACACATTTAAAATGTATCAAAATAGCCAGTAAAATCAAAGCTATGATTTTATGAGTATTATGAGTTTTCTCGAGAGAAAAAATACATTTAGTAAAAAGAAAGTCAACAGATTTAAGGATCTATATTACATACATACTAATACAGATCTTTATGTAGAGAGCAGCAAAAGTAGTCATGCCCAAAGAGCTGATGTCTGGAGGTACTGTTTGGTCTATGCTCTTGAAAAGCTCGGTGATGAAACAAAGAAGAGAATTGGATGGAGCTGAAAGTTGTTTAGAATGGAAAGACTCACGGGTCTTTTAAAAAATCTTCTTGTTTTGCTTTGCTTTTCATTTTGTTTTGTTCTGTTGAGACAGTGTCCCACTGTGCATTCTAGTGTGACCTCCAACTCTGTCACTTTTCCTGGCTCAGCCTCCTGAGTGCTGAGGTTACAGGTGTGTCCCACCACCTGCCTGGAGCATCATCAATGGCTGAAAATCCAGGTGTTGAAAAGGGTGGGTACAGGATGGCACCTCACCTGCCTCGAAAGTGCAAAATCCTCAGTACAAAAAAAAAAAAAAGGGTTGAAAATCCCCAGAAACAAGGGATGAATTGATGAAGGGGATTCCGGAGGAGGTGCAGAGGGTGGAAGGTACCACAGAGGGACACGGTGAGCCGAGATGGGTGGGACATCACTTCCTGTGATGGGAAGGAGGAACATAAGAATGAATATGAGGGGTGAAAAAAAAGCTAGTTCAAGTGGAGAAAAGAACTGAGGGAATTCTCACGTAAAAAATGTCTACTCTCTTAGTTGTTTCTAGAGAAGGGGAATTTAGGGTAGAGAGAGAGCTGAACTTGAGTCCTGTGGACAGGAATCTTGCAGATGGTAGACGAGGTTAACATGTGACTTCTGAGGGCAGTGCTTGGAGGAGCTGATTACAGGTAAAACACTTGAACAGTGACATAAAGGGCACCCACAACCAAGCCACAGAACGGACATGCTGTGCTCAAGTAGGATCTTACTTTTTAGGGAAACAGAGCTACTGGGTGGAGGAGGTATCTACAGCCAAGCTGTCTAAGTAGAGCCCATGAAGTTTAGTGACTCTAGTCAGAATAAGAGATTTTCTCCAGTAGGCTGAGTCTAAGCACACTGAAAAAGGACCAGACACTGAGGCCAGCTGGAAGGAACCAGAGGGTGAGACCCTTTCAGGAGGTAGTGAGAAGAATGTTCCAATAACTGGCTATGGTAATATAAGCTATGGAGGTAGAAAGCAAGCTGAAAGTGGTGGAAATTTGACTCAAAGAAAGGAACGTGGGAGTTTCTGATCTGAGACAGTGGAGTGCGAGGGGAGGACGAGGCCCAGCCAGCTAAGGAGGAGGGCATAATGAAGTCCCTGCAGCTCGTAACCCCAGACCCTGAGAAGCTGGGGTGGATCAGAGGTCTTCGCTAGAAGCCTGTCATCTTCACTTACAATGGAAACACTGAGAAGTACAAACCTCAGGTTTTTGGGAATGGGAGGTAAGTGACCCAGAGGTGAGTGAGGTGCTGAGGCAAAAGAGGCAAAAAGAAGAGCACAGGAGCCAGCGTCTTCCCGCCTGCAAGGCGGAAGTGAAACCATGATCCCAAAAGGACGGTGTCATGCTGGGCAGCACGTGGGACAGGACAGAAAGAAGGAGCCCTGTCAGAGGGAGTGTTGCCAAGGGACAGGAAGGGCTCTTTGCTCTGTGGTTTCCAAGAGACAAAGTACATCAATTAGCTTGATGTCATCATTTTACATTGTATACTTCACAGTCTCTGTGTACCCTATACATATATAGTTATAATATGTCAATATCCAATAAGAATGTTTAAATAAATACTGTCGCAAAACAAAGGAAAATATAGTTCTGGAGAGCCAAAGGGAAGGAGTTGACAGGGAAGGAAACAAAGAAAAGACGAGCAAGACTGAAGAGAAGATATGTGGGCTATGATAACGCCTAAGGCCTGTGAAAGTGAGGAAAGAACAGGATTCCCACTCAGCACCACCCATGCACAACCAAACCACAGAATGGACATGTTGTGCACGAGCAGGACCTTGCTTTTCAGGAAAATAGGGCTCCCAGTGATGGAGGCATCTATAGCAGAGCTGTCTAAATAAAAACTTCTATGCCATTTATTTCTGGGAAATCTCAAGATTCTTCTAGGTAACAGAAGCCTTAAATTCAGCTTTCGAGTTTACAAGTAAATAATATTGTCACCTCCTACTCAGATCCAGAGCCTCTCCACAAGGTAGAACGTCCAAGGCTTGGGACCACAAGTAAAAACAGCCTTAAGAAATCTAGATTCTCCATGCTTGTAGTTCCCATGTGAACAGCAGGTGGCAGCAAAGAGCTAAAAAAAAAGAGCCAACCTTTTAAAACAGCTCCAGGCTAACCTCAGAGAAGTAGTGGGGCTCACAAATTTCTACAAGGTGGGGTGGGGATTTAGCTCAGTGGTTCCAGCATAAGGTCCTCAGTTCGATCCCCGGTAACCACATACCACAATGTCGGAGTGGTGACTCACACCCACCAGCCATCAGCACCACATACCACAGTGCCGGGCGTGGTGGCTCATGCCTGTAATCCCAGCACTTGCTTTGAATTCAAGGCTTGCCTGGGCTACATAGTGAGCTCAGGACCAGCCTGAACTACAAAGTGAGACCCCCGTCTCGAAAAAAATTCTACAAGGTGTCAACAGTCAGCTTAGTGACATCAATCTACCTGTCCCAATGAGCTGAGGGCCTCAATAAGATATGAACAGTTAAATAGTATATCATCTTGCTCATTACAGCCCTACTAAATCTCAGCCCACCAATTAGGATCCAGACTGCCAGGCTGATGACAAAGAAGAGAAAGTGAACTAGGCTTTGGAAATGATGTTCTACTTCAGTACTATCCTCTGTACCAAACAGCACATTATATTAGACTTGTACGTTCTCCCCAATAGACAGGTTCCCCTTGTGGAACAACTATGTCTTTCTGGTTCATCTCTGAATCCCTCATGCTTGGCACATAGTAGGAATTCAACAAATGCATGTTGCATGAATGGCTCAGCCAGGGCAGCAGGTTGGGAAGATTCCTAGACTGATGTAACTGGGAGACAGACGTCTGGCATTCTGTAGCACACAGGAGAGAGCACTTGTCTTGGGAAGAAATGTGAGCATGGTTTGAACCCAGCTCTGTTGTTTAGCCTGTGGGGTAGGTAGGTGATCCTCTGAGCCTTGATTTTTTTCCTCTGTACGAGGACTTCAGCAGGGTGGGAAAACACACACAGCAGGCTTATTAGCCCAGTGTTTTAATAAAAAGGAGTCACTGACATGTACTACAGTTATCATTGTTGTTGTTGCATCCTCTTCTCAGGACCAGGTGCCAGGGGAAAGGGAAAGAATGACTAAGAGCAGGAAATGAATTGGAATTAAGAGTCAGAGTCTTCGTTGGCTTGGTTCCCTCATACAGCACAGCAAGAGGTCCAACAAAAGGCTGCAAAACATGCAGCCTGGTCTAGAGGGACTGGCTTCCCAGATCATTCATTTGGAGGGGGAAAGGGTGGCTATTTGAGGTTTCCCATATTTGACCAGTCTAGTCTGGCTACCTGACAGCTTCTTATAGTGATCTTTAAACAGGTTTACATTACAGACATGCAGATGTATTTGTTAATTCTCATCACACAACTTAGAAGCCAGGAGTAATGGGTGGTTATAATAATGGGTGGTTATGGTCTGATACCATAGTTCTGTTCAGAGATGCTGCTGTACTGAGAAACAGGGCATATTTCTTGGACACTGGAACTTCAGATTGCCCTTAAGGCTCAGTAAGACGATGAGCGCTTTTAAAGCGGATTACAGGAAGTGAGGCTTGACAGCATTAGACTCCCAGCGGCTGCACAGGGTAAAAGCAGCCTCAAGGAATACTTACACGGATCGATGCAGAAGAGGCCTGATTGATTGGAAAAGGGGACAGGAAGCAAATCTCCACTGCCAAGAAGCAACAGAGCACAGCAGAAGTCCAGAAAACATTTTAGTGAGCTCAGAGGCCCAAGTGACTTCATGCCGCTTGAGTGTGATAGGAATGAAACCCTTGGTGACTAGGTAAGGTAGGGGATTCGCCTTCCAGAAAAGTCTCAGCCACCAAGACAAAGAAGCTGGAAGCTAAGAGTAACAGAGAATATCTTCCATCTGTGGGGCCTTTCAAGGATAGGAAAATGGTGAGGAGGGAGAGGTCTCCTAACAAGCAGACGGTATGGGGGAGGGGCATTGTCCAAACCCAAGCCGCAGCCCAGGGCCCAAAGCCTGCGGCCCAGGACAGGCAGGCAGTGGTGCCACGCTCACCCACAAAGGAAGGTTCTGAAAAGTCCCATATTCTCTGTAGGCCTCATCCATGCCCATCTCCTCAGTACCTGGCAACTGACATCAAACATGCTGAAAAGACCCTGCCAAGCACCAGCAGTACCCACAAGGTTATAATTACCCAAAAGACAGGGAGAGGCATGTGGGGTGGCACATGGGTGCAGCTTGCTGGCCTTACCTCCTTTCCAAAGCAGGTAGATGGGCACCACGTAGAGCATGACATGCTGAATATAGTAGATCTCCAATTCAAAGGGGAGCTGCGAGGAAAAGACGGAGAGAGAGAGGTTCAGAACAGGAAACACTCACTGCAACAGCTTCTGGGCTTGGACGCTGCTGTTCTCTGTGACCCGTATTTTAGTAGCTCAAGGAATTTCACTAATTCATCTCCCTTCACAACTTGAGGGGGAAAAAAAGTATGAAACAAATAAATTTCTGATGTAAATCAGTATGTTCCAAGGTGTATTTTGCAAAGACAGGAATTAAAAAATATTCCACTAAAAAGTTTAGTTAAAAACTTAAAATTTTACATATAATATACTGCTTTGGAGGTTCACATACATATTAGTGATATATTAAGGATCTTACTGGTCTCTGTAGAGAACCCTACTTAAGCAGTGTTTTGCCTGTGTTTTCAAAATTTAATTAGCAAATGACCTTTTTTAAAAAATACAATATTTGGTAGAATGCATTTGAAGAAACACAATCTTCTATCACTTCCTGCTGCTGACAAATAAACCAGACTATTTCAAAAGTTTATTGCTCATGGGTCATGAAGAGCATACAAAGGAGAATTTATTATACCACTTTCCAGTGTAAATAACTTATTGCTAAGTCTAGTCAGGTCTAAATCCAAGAATAAGGAGTTTTCTCATACTTGGGTGTCAGTCCATATGCTTTTTTTTTGTACCAGAGATCAGACTGAGAACCTTGAGCTTACAAGGCAGACTCCGGAACCACTGAACTAAATTCCCCACCCACTGTCTCTTATTTCTGAAGGAAGAACAAGCATCTGGGCCCATTCTGGTATAGGTGGCCAAAAAGAATTTCAACTTCCTGACATCCAACACCCTTACTTCCTCAACTCTGTTTCCAACTGTCCCTCAAAATGGAGTGCTGGATCACGGATGTTTACACCTGGCACGGGGAGCTTGCTTTTGATTTGGCAGCAGGCAAAATCTGGGAACATCTATAAAAGACCCTCAACAGCTAGCAAGAAGTCTAGCCTATGGAGTATGCTCAACTCCTGACTTACCCTCTTCCACCAAGGAAGCCTGAAGAGACCAGGAAACCCCGGGTCAGGTATCAGCTGTCTCCCTGCTGCCTAAAGATCAGGTACTAAAAGAATCAAGACTGTGCTAATGAGAGGAGGTCAGGCCTGCCCTGTGCCAAGGGCTAAAATCAAACAATGGCAGAACTGGGACAACTGTGGACCCTGGGCACAAACAGTAGCTCTGACCCTTCACAACAGAATACACTTGAAGGAAAATTTCCCAGGGACCCAGATGACACTGAAACATAATTTTATGTTCTCAAAAGGGAATGTAAAACTTTAGAAAAGGAGATGAGCTTCTAAGCAACTCTGGACACGCTGGGCTAGGTTATGAGATTCAACATTGGACATCACTAATATGAGGTGGGTATGGAGGCCTGAGAGGCCCACACTTGACTCTCGGTGAATTGGCTGTAGGAGGCTGTACTATTCTAAATTTGGGGGATTGCTCTATGTTTTCAAATGTCTTCACATCCATAATCTACTCAGTGTGTCATTTTGCAGATAAGGAACTTGAAGTATAAAACAGTTAACTGGTCTCATTGAGGTCACTCAGAAAAAGACAATGAGCAAAGTCCCAGAAAGGCTCGTCGGTACTCGAAACCTCACTCTCCCCTCAGAATGACCCTTGGCGGTCAGGCTGCTGTCCCATCGCAGGAAGCACAGAACTGGGGTCCAGGTCGGCCTCATTTCTAGATGCCACACAATAAAAAATACAATGTATATGTCATGTAAATGGTTGTTACACTGTTTTGTTTAGGGCATAATGACAAAATACAGCTTCAGCACAGACCTCTAACAGTTGGTTGAATATGAGGATGCAGGACTCATGGCTCTAGAGGACTCACTATTCCCACTACACCCTGGCTGCTGCCCCGCAAAAGCCTGACACACAAGAATTGCTAGGTGGGAGGAGCTGCCGTTATTATGAATGAAGAGTGGCAGCAGTGAGAGCAGGAGCCACAGCAGTGGCAGGAGCAGGACCGGTACATGTCCTCACTTGTTCGTCCACCCAGTGCGACAGCCCACTCCTTCCTGTTGGAATGACTCTCACTTCAGAGCCAGTCTTGCCCATTGTCACCCTGGCCACATATCACGTAATGGCCAAGTTCAACCTGCACCACTGGGCTCCCAGATGCTGAGTCACTTGCCACTATTCTACTGTGCCAGTATGAGCACCTGAGCCATAGACCTCATGGTGGGGGGGCAGAGACTGTCCCCACCACAGTTCCCTTGCCCGGAGGAATGCCTAAACCTGCTTCCCGAGAGCTCCCCGTGCAGAGACGCTTGTAAATCTGTGGGAATGTGTGTCTGGATTACAAAGAGACCTGCATAGGATGAGAAGAGATGAAAGACAAATGATATACACATGACTATAAGTTATAAAATAGACACATACAAGATAGACATATACATTTAAAACAGAGACATGAAGCCAGGCATAGTGGTGTACATTTGTAGACTCAGCTACTCAGGAAGCTAAAAAAGGAGTATGTCAAGTTCAAGTCTAGCCTGGGCTACTTACCAAGACCCTGTTTCAAAATTTAAAAATCGTAAGCGTTGGGTATATAGCTCCATGGTAGTGCACTTGCCTAGCATGTGAGGTTCTGGGCCCAATGTGCAAGTCTCACAAAACAAATGAAAAAACAAAAAAGGGCAGCTTAAAAGGATAAAGTTGTAAATGCATAGAAATGCTGCTGTTTTCTTCCAGCATACCAGTGGAAACCAATGAAACACCTTATCTACTGCACTTTGCAAACTTCTAAGAAGTGGGAATGGGCAGAGAGAATGGAAGCCAACACTGAAGGGCAGCAGCCATATGGAGAAACACTTGTTAGGGATGGGAAAACGTATTTGTGGATTGAAGGAAAAACCAACTGAACAGGGAGAGGCTGAAGAGGCAAGAAGAGCAGGAGGCAGCAGATAGAAGAAGAGCACGGAAAGGCAGGAGGAAGTGGAACCTAAGGCAGAAACAGAAGGGTCAGCCTTGGGCTCCCAGGGCACGTGACGACAAGACATGCAGAAGGGCAAGTGACTGAACGAGGGTGGGGTGCGCACCATAAGTCAGGAGAGCTCACGTGTCTGCAGCTGGGTTTCTATGACAGACAAATGTACTCACTTATTACTAATCATGTAGCCAAGATTTTTTTTAAAGATGAAAAAGTTCCAAAGAAGAATACATCACAGTTAACAGTCATTCCCTCTCTGAGGAGTGGGAGGGGGGTAATTTTCACATTACATTCTTTACACCTCTACATTACAGGAATTGTTAAGCAAGGGAATACATGCAGCTCTTCATGATGATTAATATTTTTTCTTATTTTTCAAAGGCCCTTTCTTCAGCCTATCTGAGCATGTTAAAAAATACCATGTAGGGGTGGGTATAGACCTCACCTCGTGTGCCCTCACTGTATGCGCCTTATGGATCCCACTACCACCCCTCCAGTAAGGACAAATGCCACCGCTCTTCTGAGAACAGAGTACGCCACCATATTTCCATCATCAGATAAGGTGACTGAGAGGGGTGAGTGACTCAAGGTCACAGCCACTCTTTCCTAACTTCCTCCTTTGCTCAGAGCCCTCACAAGACAAGAGCACAGACAGAGCTGGGTTTCACGTGGCCCCCTCCAGCTCCCTAATGTTAAACAAAACATTTTCAACCCACATAGGGTGCTGCATGCTCCAGGGTATGGGTATCTGGGAGGGTCATTTCCCAGTAGGAATCACAGTGGCCCGGGACTGCCAGCCACTGCCTACTGTGTGAAGCCTCACTTAGCTGTGCCTTTTTGCCAAAATCAAAATACAAATACCTGGCTCACACTTCCCATCTTTAACTGACAGAGGAGCAAGTTGCATGAATTTTTTTTTCTTTTTTGTAGCATCCAAATTCCTATCTCAAGGAAAAACAAAAAAGATATTGTGGGCTATTTATAAGACAGAATGTTACACCATAGAGAAAATGTACTAGCTACATGAGCCTGTGTGGTAAGTATGAATCATAAAATACAATGTTGCATAGAATAACCAAGTCCCAGAAGACAACATACAAATAATACCCTTTTTATAATTTTCAACAAACAACTACAACAAATATCTTATTTTGGAATATCTGTATAGATGTATCTCCACATGACAGAGATAAAACTATTTTTTTAAAAGCAAAAGAATAAGAGTCAAACTTGAGGCTGGTGATTCTCTCTGGGTGGGCAGGAACAAAACTGGAAGTGACATAGGCTGGTACAACCTTTGTTCAATGACACCAGTTCATCAACTGAGTCCATAATTGTATATTATTCATAAATATACATACTCAAATAAAATTAAAGGAAAGCCTATGTCCAGTATATTATGAATCAAGGATTTTTTTTTTTTACCCAGTTGTGTATCCAAGGTGAAGTGAAAAGGGAAAATAAGAGGCTGGGGATTTAGCTCAGTGGTGTTATGCCTGTCTGCCAAGCACAAGGTCATGAGTTCGATCCCTGCTTCTGGAAAAAAAAAAAAAAGAAAAGGGAAAAAGGGGTGCAGGTTAAATTAAGTAATTTTTCCATGGTCTCAAGGCATATTAAATGGCTGAGTCCAGATTTGAAACCAAGGAATCTGACCCCAGAATCCATTATCTTAATTACTGTTGTCCTGTCCTCCAGGCACTATACAGACATCAAAGTAGACACTGCATTCTGACTTCACTGAATCTAGGCCTACCACTTCTTCAGACTGAGCCATTGGTCAAATATGATGCAGAAAAAGCAGAGAATTTTTTAGTACAAAACAAGGTACTTGCAAAACTTAGACATCCAGCACTGAACCCATTATGTGACTTTTGAGTCAAGGAGAGAACGTCAGTATTTATACAGCTCTCTCCACAGAGCTCGGGGGGAAGGCTAATGACAGAAATGATTCAAAGAGATTACCAAGGAAATAGGGCAGCTGGAAGTCAAAAGACAGTTACAGCACCTTGCAAGTGGAGAGCAAACTGTGCCTGCAGAATGACCCGCCCAGGGCTGGCACTCGTGCTCAGGTAGTGTGACAGGGCTCAAAGAGGACCTTTGCTCCAACTGACAGGAACAAAGCATACTTGTCTAAGGCCTGACGTTATAGATTCTACAGCCACGATTTGAGCTACAACAAATGGGAAGTACATTATGAAAGGAAAAGTACTAAATTCCCAGTTTCTCATCAGCCCAGGCAGTTTGTAACACCCTCCTTCCATATTTTAATGCCTTCAAAGGACTTAAGTCTTAGACGGCTAGATCAAAAGGCCAAATTCACACTAGCACTACAGCAAAGACAAGAACAAAGGCCTCTGAAATTCGGCTCTCAGCCCAGTCAAAATGCCTCAAGGACAGTCTACGTATCCCTTACCCAGAGCCAGCTAAGCAGGGAGGCTGGTTAATCTTCTACTCTCTGGAGACTGGGGCATAAAGGCAGCTGGTGGGCCAGGCAGTCAGTGTTAGACCCTGCTTCCCTCAACATCTCCCCCTAACTAGCCCCATGACCTCTACTCCAAGCTGGGGTCAAGCTCAAGAGTCTATAAATTGAGGAAAGGCAAATGTCACGTGTCCCCTTGAGGCCACTGGAAATGGACAATGCGTGGCCACATCTTGGCATTAACAGACTCTGTTCACTTACATGTCTTTCTATTTCTTTTCTTCTCTTCAGTTTAACTCTCTCATTCTCTGTCCCTTTCCAGGCTCTCAGTGTGCTCCTAGATTCTCCATCATCAATGAAATACAGTATACTTAGATGCACAGGAGCTTCTGGCTCACCCAACACAGAAAGAATGTGCCAAATCTTGATTTGTATCACAGAGTTTTTAGTGAATCTTTTTTGGACTCACTGGGCTAGGACCCAACAATCTGTATTTTCACAAAGCTCCATATGGATATTTGGATGCAGAGATATTGAACCCATGCTTGGAGAAATATGAATGGGGCAAGCTCGAAATTTCTAAGTGATAGGTACAAAAACTTAAAATATTCTCACAGAGAAATGGAAAGCAGTGTCCAGGAAAAGGTATTGATAAAGATAATAATGTGATGAATGTTCAAAACAAACAATAATATGACAATAATAAGAGTAATAATAGCTACTGGGACACAGCACTTCTCTACCAAGCACTGGCCTAACTACTTCCTATGCATTAACTATTTCTCACAACTCCCTAAGATAGGTTCCACAATCCTCCTTTAACACAGAAGGAACCTGAGATAGAGATAGTGAGTAACTGACTTTAGGTCACTTACAGAGGCATAGTGTAAACTCAGTAATTGGAGTCCAGAATCAATATTCCAAACCACTGGCCTGCATAACCTTGGTGCACAGTAATGATCTTTGCAGTGCACATGAAATGCTTGACATTGAAATTTGATTTATAAATTATTCAAATACATGATGGTGTGGCTGCCTGCTGTTGAGGTACCCCTTTTCCTCCATCTGTAATATAGGAGCTTGGATATGGAATATTGTATTGCCATGGAAATGAGTTGCACTGGAATCTATCTCTAAGACCTCCAGACAGCAATCAGCCATTTATTCATTCAACATATGCTCAATTATTATTTATTGAGCACCCACTATGGGGCCAGTTATTATTATGAACAAGATACAAGTGGCCCTTGTGTACCTTATAGTCATATCCTTACTTCACTTCAAATGTTGGCTTTTTAGGGTTTAGAAGGCCTCAGAAATCAAAATATGGTTCAGATCACTGTTTCAAGGACCCAAGGATACTACTATTAACATTCTATGAGTCCATATATAATAGGTTAAATGGGCATCACAAATCTCTCACAGAACTTGGCACGGTCCTAGACCTGCAGTAGGTAGGTATTTATTAACTTATTTAGAGCTATCTCAGCAAAGTAATGACAATCAATGAACAGAATTAGAATGTGCTCCTGGGACTGAGCACACAATCAAAAAAGGGGTGAAAACTACAATCTAGTTATTCATTTCTGATAAAGGAAATGCTAGTTGTTAAAGAGCTCTCTCATTGCAAAGTCCTCATGAAGCACTGTTCAACTTGTTCTCCCACCACCACCCATACCAGAGATCAAACTCAGGACCTTGTGCTTGCCAGGCAGGCAGGGCACCATTGAGTTACATCTCTAGTCCTAAAAATTGTTTTGTTTTGTAAACTTATGAACTGTTTAGGGCTGGGCTGTTGTACAGAGATAGAACAACTGTTTAGCATGTGCAAGGCCCTGGGTTTCTAGCACCAGAGAATAAAACCCTATAAATCTCCAGTACATATAGATACAGGTATAGATATAGTCAAATGCGCAAGGAATTTTCTGGCCAGAGACTAAGTGGAAGTCGTAACACTGAGAAAAGTAGTTGGAATAGAACAGAGACAGAATTTGAAGATGTACTAGGGGAGAATGTTGAGGAACCTTAAGAAAAACAGAAACACAAGAAACCAACAGTCAGCATCACCTTAAATGGTCAAAAACTAAAATCTTTCATGCTAAGATCAGGAACAAGACAAGAATGTCCACTTCCACCACTCCTGTTCATTATAATGCTGGAAACCTTAGCCACAGCAATTAGACAAGAGAAAAAAAAGGAATAAAGTTAAGAAAAGAAGAAGTTAAACTGTCACTATTTGGTAATGACATAATACTCTACATAGATCCTAAAAATTCAACCAAAACACTGCTAGACTTAATGGCCAAATTTAGTAGTATAGCTGGATACAAGGTCCTTGCTCAAAAATCGATAGCCTTAGTATACACAAACCCCAGACTCACTGAGAGGGATATTGTGGAGTCAAGCCCTTTCACAATAACATCCAAAAATATGAAATATCTAGGAATCAATCTAACAAAGGAAGTGAAAGACCTCTACTCTGAAAACTACAGCACTCTGAAAAAGGACATAGGAAAAGATATCAGAAAATGGAAAGACATTGGTTGCTTGTGGGTAGAAAAACCAATATTGTCAAAATGGTTATACTCCCACAACTCCTATATAGATTCAATCCAATCCCAATTGAAATCCAAACAACATATTCCACAGATGTAGAGAAAATAATTCAAAACTTCATCTGGAACCACAAAAGAACTAGAATAGCAAAAGCAATTCTAAGTAACAAGGACATGGTGGTGGGTATCATGATCCCCAACATGAAACTATACCACAAAGCCACTGTGACAAAAACTACATTATACTGGCAAAGTAGCAGAAAAGAGGATCAGTGGAATAGATTAGAAGATCCAGAAACAACTCCAGATACACTAGGCCACCTCATCTTTGACAAGGGAGTGAAATATCCTGAATGGAGGCAAGATGGCCTCTTTAACAAATGGTGCTGGAAAAAATGGGATTTAACATGCAAAGACTAAAACTAGACCTATCTCTTTCACAGTGTACTAAACTAAAATCAAAGTAGATTAGAGACCTAAACATTAAAACAGGAACACTAAACCTGCTGGAATACAGATTAGGTAGAACTCTTGGAAACAATGTCTTAGGAAGAGACTTTATGAAAGAAATCTCTATAGCACAAGAAATAGCAGAAGGTATCAACAAATGGGATCTCATCCTATTAAAAAGTTTCTGCACAACAAAATAAACCACCAGCGGAATGAAAAGACATCCAACAATATAGGAAAAATTTTTTACCAGCAGTTACTCAGATAAAGGGCTACTGTCCAGAATATATAAAAAGCTTTTTAAAAAATCACCCCCTCCCCCTGGGCCGGAGATTTGGCTCAGTGGTTCCGGCGCCTGCCTCGCAAGCGCAAGGTCCTGAGTTCAATCCTGGAGACCACATAGAATGCTGGGCATGGTGACTCACACCCACCAGCAATCAATACCACATACCACAGTGCCGGGCGTGGTGGCTCACACCTATCATCCCAGCACTCGGGAGGCAGAGGCAGGAGGATTGCTGAGTTTGCAGCGGCTTGCCTGGGCTACATAGTGAGCTGAGGGCCAGCCTGAACTACAAAGCGAGACCCTGTCTCAAAAATAAAACAAAACAAAACAAATCACCCCCCCCCATTTAAAGACCCAGTTCAAAAATGCACATGTGAAATGAACAGATAAAAGAAGCAATAAAAGCAGTTAAGAAGCATATGAAGAAATATTCAACATCACTGGTCAATGGAGATATACAGATGAAAATAACTCTGAGATTCCATCTCACTCCACAAAGAATGTCAAAATTAGCCAGCAACAAATGCTGACAAGGTTGTGGAGAAAAAAGAACGCTTCTCCACTGTTGGTGGAAATGTAGACTAGTACAATCTCTATGGAGATCAGTATGGAGAATCCTCAAAAAACTAGGATTAGAGGTCCCATTTGACCCTGCTATTCCCCTGCTAGAGATATATATGAAAAAATTAAAAAATTCATATCATAGCGACATATATGCACCCATGTTCGTAGCAGCTCAGTTTGTAATAGCTAAATCTTGGAAACAACCCAAATGCCCATCAACTGGAGACTGGATAAGATGTGGATTTTTTAATAAAATGGAGTATCACTCTGCCATGAAGAATAATAAGTTTGAGTCATTTGTGCTCATAGGCATTCCTTGAGGACATACTCATATGTGAAATGAATAGGTCATAGATGTGTAAATGCCACATCATTTCTCTGGTATGAGAAACTGAAGGTATAAGTGATTTCTAAAATGTGTTATATGTGAAGTAGGAAGAAAATGTGTAAAGGGAAAAGGGTGGGAAGAGCCTACTAAAGAAAGAAAGAAGGGACAGAGATTTAGCTCAGTGGTTCCAGCGCCTGCCTCCATAAAATCAATTTTAGAAAAAGAAAACACTATCTTGTGAGAAGACATTCATCCTTTGGTCACTAGCTATTCCTCAATCAGTTAAAAACTATATGTCTTAGACTCTAAACAACAATAAAGACTTATTTTGTTGATAGGCAATCTGAATTCTACCATCCATAGCAGTTAGAATTATTTAAGAAATGGAGGGCTAGGGATGTAGCTCAGTAGTAAAAAACTTCCTAGCATGTATGAGGTCCTGGATCCAATCTCCTGCACTGTGGGAGGGTTAGGGGGAAGGGGGAATGGGAGAAGAGGGAAAGAGGGAGGGA
>PVIC010012270.1:0-31941 GCA_004025085.1 Thryonomys swinderianus | reverse complement strand
AGTAGATGGAGCTTTGTGTTTCTTACAGATATATTTTGTAAAAGTGAAAGCTTTGGTTCCTGTGGGTGAGAGGACTGTCGGGTGGGGATAATGCTGACAATGAGTTACAATTGTATACATAATCTTGAATCTCTCTGTTGCTATTTTGTTATAATAATTACATTAATGATATGTTATTTCCCACACATTTTTCTTGCAGGGTAGAAGGATGTGATTATATATACTACATTTACAAGATAAAAGTAGTTACTCATTTGAGTGACATGGTATGAATTTTCTTGGGAGGTTAACTCTGAGCACAGAGAAGTTTCCCATTTTGAAATTTTAATGATAAAAGGTTTTAAAAGTCAGAAAATGCTCAATACTTTTAATCAAGGTAAATGCAGTGTAGAATGTATTTTTCTTCTTGAAGTTTAAGGGCCATTGTGATGGTACCAGTTATGACTGATGTGCCATGAGAGATGCTCAGGGCTGCTTGAGGTGGTTCCACAGCTTTACAAGTTCAGCATGCAGCTGGTTTTTCTACTTTTGTTTCTCTCCTTCATACAGTTTTAGTGCCGTGCTTTGCTTATTCTTCAAACTTACCTTTTTTATTGGCTTTTTCCCCATAGCAGATGAGTATGATTTTTCATCCCATCTTTTTTAATTAAAATTCAGTAATGTGCTGAATGAATTTAGCACACCCTGTCAATTATTTTTGCCAAAATATTAAGCCTGAATCTGATCAAGTCTCTATAACGATGTGTCAATTTATAGGATAGAAAAGGAATCAAATGAACATGTTAAATGATAGTTAATACCTTGGAAGCAAAAGGGCCTCACTTTGATCCCCAATACTAAAAAAAAAAAAAGTTAAATGATGATATTAGCAAAATCCATAACTTTATAGGACAAGTGACCGAGGTAAAAATGAAAGACCAACATCCAGGGGAATTGTGCAGCTTAGAAGAAACCAAAGAGAATGGCCAGACAGTGACAAAAGGTAGACCTTATTTGGATCTTCATTTAAACAATTTGAAAATGAAAGGGGAAAAAACATGAGACAATTGGGAGAAGTTGAACACCAGTTGAATCTTTGTTTCTGTACAGAAAATTGAACCTGGGTCCTTCACACCTTACTGTACCCTAATCTTTTGTTTTTTTATTTTGAGACAGGCTCTTGCTGAGTTACTAAGTTGCTCATCCTAGGCTCAAACATGCTACCCTCTAGCCTCTGCCTCTCAGAGTTGTGGGATTACCAGTGTGCACAAACACACTTAGCTACTAAATTGGATTTTTGATGACTTTAAGTTCTTATTGTTAATTTTTAACAATACATGTGAAAATGTTGGTGTGATTATCCTTTTAAAAATAGATAATAGATACCCTTTTAAAAATAGATACTGATATTTAGGGATGAAATTATGAGTTGATAATTACTGAAGTTAGATATAAGGACAAAGGCCTATATTATATATGTTTGAAAACTTCCATATGTAAATATTTAAAGAAAACAAGAGCAAATGAACCACTTTAAAACAGTCCAGTCTGTTCATACCCTCCCCCTTCCCATGCATGTCAGGAAAAGGCCGTCTGCAGTTCCTGTCAAAACTCTGTTTCTTGACTATACTTGCACTGTATTTTCTATACCTGATTTCTTGACTTTCCTCCAGGCTTTCTCTTTTCACTTTATTCTAAGAGTTTGTAACCTCTCAGTTCATGGTTGAGTTTTGAAGGATCTGTAGCTCCCCTGAAATGTCATGGCTTGTCTGTATATGCAGCTGTGCAATTTTTAGGAGTTAGACTTACGACTTTTCTGAATTTTGGATGTCTATGATTCAAGAAGGTCATAGATTTCCTCAGTGCACACCGTCTTGAGTGTAAGTATAGATACAGATGTTTAACCTTTTTCTTTTACCTGCATGTTCGATAGCTTATCTCTGGTCTCTAACCCACAAGTCTGTCCTTTCTTTCTGCCATCGTTTTGTCTACTGCTTATCTCCACTAATATCTCAGAGATGGCTCACGGGGTGATGGTTTTATCATTTACCCAGTTGCTACTCATGCCAAATACATCTGCATTAGCTTAGACTTTACTTCCTTCCTTACCTAAACACCACCATCTAATCTGTTGTGTCCTTCTTGTATTTAGTACAGTATCTTGATTCAAACCCTCACCACCTCCCACTTGGTAACTAGACGTTGATTATCAATCTTCACACCAATCTCCTCACCTCCAGCCTAGTCACTTCTGTTCCCAAGAATGATGTCAGTCACACAAAAGTCTGGTTGTTTCACATCTCTGCTGATACTAGTGGCTTACAAGGTCTTAAGGAATCTTTCCATTATCCATCTATGTCTCTACTTCCACAGACTCATTTCCTGACATTCCCTCCTCAGACCTAGTTAGAGCGTGGCCTATTTGTCACGTTTCTGCAAATATTGTCATTAGGGATTGATGTTGCTTTTAATTGCCTTGTAATTGTTTATAGGACTGTAAACTGTCAGTACTTCATAGCATCTCTGAGAATACCTAGCTTTTGTGCATGAATTTTTAAATACCTCTGCAGTTGCTGAGTCTTTGCAGCTTGGGCTTAGAGATTTCCCCTCTCCATCTGTGGATGTCACAGCTCTCAGGGACACAGTAGGAGGAAGGCCACAGGGCTCCTTCATACCTTTCCTCACTTGGCTCCCATTACCCCAGGAGAGGGTAGGAATAGAAGGGGCGATGACGTTTTTTTTGTGGTACTGGGGATTGAAATCCGGCCCTTGTGTGTCCAAGGTTGGCGCGGTACTATTTGAGCTAAATTCTAAATTCTCAGCCCCTGAGAGACACTTTTGAAGCAGTTTTTTCTTACGATGCCTTTTATCTTCTGCCCCGTTTCCCTCTTCCTTCCCATTTCTCAGTGACCCCCCCATTAAATACATGAATACAGTGTTCAAAGTAAAACTACCCTCTTCTTAACCTTCTTGCCCAAATGTATTTTAATGAATTAACATGATCAGATTTTATTTTAAGTTTATTTTACAGTACTTTTAGCAATGAAAATAGTTTTAACTGGATTGCTTACTACCCAGGAACCACTGAATTCAATATTGATAGAGAACCCATTTTTCTAGAAAATTATAAGTTAAGTCTTCTGAGAACAAATTTAGTAAGGCTTTCTTAGTGATCTCAACATGATGCATATTATACCAGTCAAAATCAAGACCTCCATGTCTAATGTTTTTAAAAGCCTTCAGCTTAGGGCCAGAGGGTTAGCTCAGTGGTTCCGGCGCCTGCCTCGCAAGCACAAGGACCTGAGTTTGATCCCCGGTAACCACATACAATGCTGGGCGTGGAGACACGCCCACCAACAATCAATACCGCATACCACAGTGCCGGGCATGGTGGCTCACGCCTGTCATCCCAGCACTCGGGAGGCAGAGACAGGAGGATTGCTGAGTTCGCGGCGGCTTACCTGGGCACCATAGTGAGCTTAGGGCCAGCCTGAACTACAAAAGCGAGACCCTGTCTCCAAAAAGCAAAAAAAAAGAAAAAAAAAAGCCTTCAGCTTAGCAGCTGTGAGTTCATATCTGATTGTGTGACCATATATTTCTATGTAGCTCTCCTTCTGTGTTCAGTAACCTCATCAGGCCAGAGGTCTGGTGGAGAAGGTTGGATGTAATAGTACTTATTCTGAAAAAAGGAAAGGAGGCTTATGTTGGACTAGATTTTGCCTGGTGTGCCAGATGTGTGTAACAGACAGAATACAAGGTACAGGGATGTGTTTTATTGTAATGTTGGGGTGTGTAGCATGTCAAATTCAGGTTTTAACAATATCTGTCGCCTAGAAGACCATGTGATGGAGTCATGAGTGGAAGAGCCTTGGAAGGAAAACCTTGCAGATGAAGTACATGAAGGGTTTGCATTTAGGATTCAGTTTGAGGAACTGCTCTTTACTGGACTCGCCAGGCCCTGTGAAATGTAGAGTACAGCATGTGTGTTCCAAGAAGCTGTCCAGGACCAGCAGGGGTTCTCATCACTACCCTTTCCTGGACTTCTCTGGTCTAGGTGGAACTTTCTAGGTGACTAATCAGCTGCAGCCCTGAATATGGGATCAGTGCTGACTGAATAAGCTATCTGTGAAATAACTGTGTGTTTAAGAGGATGTCAACAGTGTCTTTCAATGAGATCTCTGTGAGCTTTATTATTGCAAGTAGCGGAGTGATATGCTTTCTCATTGAAGTACCTACTTTGTAGGTTGTGGCGTATCAAACATTGCACACTAACACGCACACACACATGAAACAAACAGAGCCAGATAAGCAAAGTAAGAATCTAACCAAAATTGCTTTAACTTTCCTATTCTCTGCTATGTTCATGTTGCCATTACACTTAAAGATTTTATGTAAATAAAAGACCAAATAGAACCTAACCTATTTTTTTATTTGAATACATTATTCTTTAAATTTAGAAATGAAGATGAAGAATAAAGAAGTTTCAGGTGACTCTTGAATTCACCATCAGTTTATACTTGTTCCTCATTAAAGCTGTGATATTTTAAAATGAGCCACGTAAAAAATTTCCATCTCTATTGCTTTTAATTTTTGTAATTTTACTCAGTTTTATTTATTTGTTTGTTTGTTTGTTTAGGAGACAGGGTGTCGCTTTGTAGTTCTGGCTGGCCCTGAGCTCACTATATAGTCCAGGCAAACCTCAAACTCAGCAGTCCTCCTGCCTCTGCCTCCTGAGTGCTGGGATTACAGGCATGAGCCACCACGCCCAGCATTGTGGGGTGTGGTACCAGGGATCAACCAGGGACCTTGCACTTGCTAGGTAGATGCTGGAACCACTGAGCTAAATCCCCAGCTCTGACTTTTACCCACTTTTGAAACATTGGTTTTAATCTCAGTCTATTCATCAACAGTTGTAAGACTATGATCTGCAGGTCTGATAAATTTTGCATACACATATTTCTGTAAATACTCAGGAAGCATGGTTGTAGAGCATGCTCAGAAATAAATGAGTTAAAATCTAGCTGCAGAATTTCCCCCAAAATAAATATCTTGCACATTGAAGGCCTCTTATGCTTGAAGTTCACAAAAAGGACATTAGCAAATTATAAGCATCTGAAAGCTTGAGTTTCCCATGTTTATCAACTTCATGAGCAAATGCACCATTGAATGATTACATTCTTTATAAATAATTTTGTCTTTAGAAATAAATATTAGTGTTAGTTTGTTGTTGGAAAGGGATAAAAGTGCTAATCAATCCCCAAGTGATCTTTTCCTCTCCTTGGAAGGCAAAATATTTTGTGACATTGAATTCACAAGTCAGAACTAATGCCAACTACTTAAATGAAATTTCTCTCCTGGTGGGGTATGGAATGCTTCTGAAATGCCTAGACATGAGCCTGAGACTTCTACAGAAAGCTTTTTCTTAGGGGTGGAGGGATCTCCTATTTACAAGACAGAAGATTGGCTGGTAGGAGAGTAATGAAAGGTGATGCTTACCAGTGTCTCTCATCAAAGCCTTATTATTATTATTATTTTATTTTATTTTAGACAGGGTCTTGCTTTGTAGTTCAGGGTGGTCCCGAGCTCACCATGTAGCCCAGGCAAGCCTTGGACTCAGCAATCCTCCTGCCTCTGCCTCCCGAGTGCTGGGATTACAGGCATGAGCCACCACACCCGGCACTGTGGTATGTGGTATTGATTGCTGGTGGGCATGAGTCATCACGCCCAGCATTGTATGTGGTTACTGGGGATCGAACTCAGGACCTTGCACTTGCGAGGCAGGCGCTGGAACCACTGAGCTAACTCTCCAGCCCAAAGTCTTATTATTTTAATGAAATGATTTGAGTTTCTCAATTCCCAGTATCCTGGTGCAAAACAAAATGTCCCTGTTTTGCAAGTGTGGGTGTGAGAATGACTCATGTGTTGGAAAGGAGAAGATGCTTCCAGTCTAATTGGTGGAGTCACCACTGGAGATGGGTCACTATTGTTTGTCAGAAATAGCAGAATTAAAGATGGCACCAGAATGAGCTCTGCTTTTCTGCTTGTGAAATAAGACCATATTCACTGCGTGTAATTTCAGCTTCACCGCATCTTGGCCAAGGGGTGAGTGGGGGGCTGACACGGCAGGCATCATTTACACGTAGGACAGCTGATGACTCAGAACCAGCCATGATTCATCATTTTATCAGTAAAGTATACACTTTGGATGATATGTTTTTGGCCAAAAGCTCTGATTGATCTTTTTATCAATAAATAACACAATAAAGTTCTGCAAGTCACTATATGGCATTATTTATAGAAATTGTTGAAATCGGGCTGGAGCAACATCTTTATTGTCCTTATTTATTTTATGCTTTGTTCCTTCCTTTTGAGTTCTCTCTTTCTTTTTATGACCTGGATTAGTTTTATTGTAAGCTGTTCTGTTTGATGAGAGATTTTAAGGCCTTTAAAAAATTTAGTAACTTTGCCTCATCTCTATTGTTTGTACCTTAAAAGTTTTCTTTGGTATTTTGAGTGGGAAAGTTTGAATCAGAAAGAAGCACAAACCTTTGTCTGGAAAGAATGCTTTGTTCCAGAGGCAGCTGGTCTCTGTGCAGCCAAGGCTACTTCTCTCCTAAATGGTAGACTGACCCATCACCAACACCCACAGTCTGCTTCAAGAAAGATCTGCTAGTTCAGAAGTACACTATGAAACTTTTTTAATTTGGCAGAACCAGGGATCAAACTCAGTACCTTGTACTTGCCAGGCAGGTGCTGGCACCATTGAGATATATTCCTGGCCCACTATGAAATATTTCTAAATGATTAGGACCACACCATGTATCACTTCACTAGAACTAGAGTTTTATCAGAGCCATGTTTACTTTAGAGAACTGAACGCCAATCCTCTTCTGCAGAAATTTTAGCAACAGACCAGAGAGCATCATGTTAATGACTTTTGCATTCATTTGTTTGTATTTGGGAAGCCCCAGGTAAAGACAGCAATGCCTCTGGTCCAGGTAGAGCAGAAAACATTGCTTCCAACATCCTACTTTTACTTTATGATTCTTTCTTTGGTTTCCATAAAAGTTTTACTGTGAAGTACTGCATACTAAACAATATAGTAACACATTTTCACTAGAACTGCCTTTCTCAAGAGACCAGAGTTTCATTTTCCTATAGGAGATACTGGTCTATGAGTGGTCTGTCTTCTCATTAGTTTGCTGAATGTACCGATGTTCATGTCTTCTTTATGTTCAAAGCTTTGACTTTGTAAGATTCTGCCACCCATTTTTATTTTCAATTTCTGAAGAAATTTTAAGACTGATTTTTTAAAAAATCAGGTTCCTTGATTTTAACTCCCATGTCTGACTTGTTCTTCAGGAAAAAGCTGTTAGTTTTTATGTCTGGAGCCTCAGAAATAAAGGGACAGGCAGAGCCAGGAGGTCCCAGCTTTGGTCCAGTTGGGGTGATATCTGAATGAAGTCAACCTCTCTGCCTTGTCTAGAGTGTACTTTTTAAAAATGAAAAAAATAAAATAAAATTGGTGGCCAGAGATTTAGCTCAGTGGTTCTAGCGGCTGCCTGGCAAGCGCAAGGTCCTGAGTCAATTCCCGGTAACCACATTCAATGCTGGGCATGGTGACTCACACCCACCAGCCATCAATACCACACACCACAGTGCTGGGCGTGGTGGCTCACGCCTGTGATCCCAGCACTCGGGAGGCAGAGGCAGGAGGATTGCTGAGTTCGAGGCTTGCCTGGGCTACATAGTGAGTTGAGGGCCAGCCTGAACTACAAAGCAAGACCCTGTCTCAAAAAAAAAAAAAAATTGTAGCAAAATAATGTGGTCAACATATAGTTAATAGACCGTATCATTATCTTTATAATACTCATAATACAAAGGCATAAACCCAGAAAGATTTACAAAAAAGAAACAGATAACACAAAACTTTTTCTCAACCAGCTAAGATAAGCCAGTATTGTAAATGAAACAAATTACCATATATATTGATGTAGTTTTGAAACAATAGAAAATGTAATTTGGGGATGTATTTGAAATTCTCCCTGCTTCCTATTTAATCTCTCTTCCACTTTGCTCTTTTTATCATATTTGTATACAAATTAAGTAAACTCTGAAAAAGAAGAGAGGTTATATTTAGTTTTTTCTTTCCAGATGTTGGAGAGATTAATTGAACCTTATTTCTAAACTTAAAAACAAATATCAAAACATTTTAAGGAAAGATTTAAACCACCATCATGTGAAGACTGAGTACTTTATGTGAACAAATACTTCTGGCAACATATCCATGAGGAAGATACTAAAAGTAAAAGCAGGGTGAATTTCATGTGTTTTTGAAAAAACTAAGTAGAGAATTTTGTATGTTCAAAATTCAACCCCTTGGGCCGGAGATTTAGCTCAGTGGTTTCGGCGCCTGCCATGCAAGCGCAAGGTCCTGAGTTCGATCCCCGGTAACCACATACAATGGCTGGGCATGGAGACTCACGCCCACCAACAATCAACCAGCAATCAGCACCACATACCACAGTGCCGGGCGTGGTGGCTCGCGCCTGTCATCCCAGCACTCGGGAGGCAGAGACAGGAGGATTGCTGAGTTTGCGGCGGCTTGCCTGGGCTATATAGTGAGTTCAGGGCCAGCCTGAACTACAAAGCGAGACCCTGTCTCAAAAAAAAAAAAAAAAAAAATTCAACCCCTTTTCAGTAATTGAATGAGGAATGAAAGAAAGGATAGGAGGAGCTCAAGTGTTGATGCATGATATGGTTGAGCAGACACAAACTTTTCATGTTGTATAAATAACTGATTATCAAGATACATGTAAGTAGATTTAGTAATTATATTCATACGTACTTTGAGGTACAAGTAAATTTAATGGTAGGTCCAATAGCAGGGGGCAGTGTAACTTGCCAGTCAGTAGCACATGGAAGAGATAAGGTCCTTCAAAAGCTGTCCAATATCCTAATGTGGTGTCTGCAAATTCTCTACAAATTGATCTGTAAAGCTCTGATCCCAAGCAAGTGCAAAACTATTGTCAGACGCTTGGGTCCTTCAGGAGAAGTAAATAGCTTTCTTTTATGTAGATCACTTTAAATTAGTTAATTATATCCTTGTTTCAAAGCAGTCTAGATTTTGAAAGGAATTAAAGTTTAATGAAGTATGATGTGTGATGGTTACCTAATTATAGAACTGTTCTGACATCTGAATTTTCAGTTTCTCCAAGCCCTACTGTTAAAGATAGCAGAGATGGTTGTACGGCTGTCCCTAACTTTATGACATGACCTTTTATAGGGCAGATAAGCAATTCCAGACTCTAGTCATCTTACTATAGTGGCTATATGGAGCACTGAGCTCAGTCATACTGAATGGCTTTGCAAATTTCTTTACATTTCCTCTCTTATGCAGCAGCTGGCCCATTGCACACACCCCCTTATCTGTCTGTTAATGAGACTCAGTTCTGTCCGAAGTAAATAAGCACTTGGAGCCATTTGGCAGTGCCATAATTACACTAGCTCCCCAGTGATGAATTTGCATGGAAGTCTGTCTTCCATTGCTGTCTTCATCCAAGTCAGGTTCTCAAAGCTGAGTCCTATGGGTCTGCTTGTCAGTTGTCAGCTAAGAGATCTAGCAATTCAACTTGTAAATACAACCTATTAGAGCAACACATTCTGACATGCATAAGAATCACCAGGGATTGTGAAGGGATTGTAGATGCTGAGATCTAAGGTGAGGCTGAGAAACTGCATTTCTTGTACCCAGATGTATCTCACTCTTGTTGGTCTACAGATCACAGGTTGAGACACAGAGTCTTCGGAACCAGCAGTAAGTCTCCTCCCACCGTCAAATCAGAAGCTCACCTTTTTATACACATTCTCCTTCACACAGCTGTTTCTGTTGGCCAAACAATACTTCCCCCTTCGGGGACAGCAACAGTACACCATCACAAATGGTTATGCTTCCGGGATTGCTAATATTAAGATTTAGTGTGAGACTCTTTCAAATAACCATTTGAAATTTCATGTCTCTTTTCTTCCCATCATTGTCTCCAGCATCTACAATACTGGCACACATTGGCCTTGGGTGAGTAAGTTTCTGTTGAGTGAAGTCATGAATGGATGACCTCACTCAACAGCACTTAGACTTTGAATTGTTGCATTATTCATTTTTAGTTTTGGGGGTTGCTTTTTTGTAGCTGTCTGCAGGGACACAGCAAGAAGCTGCAGCAGTCTGTGGAGTGAAACCTGGTTGTCATGTTGACAGTGGATCTCTTTTCAATGGTTCATGCTTAAATTGAACCTCATTTTAATTAACCAAATGAGATTATTTCATTATTGTCATTCATATCTTAAAGATAATATAAAACATTTATTCCTGAGATAAAAGCTTGATGATATTAAGGATGGTTATCATATATTTTTATTCTTTTACTGTAGAGGTATTCCCATTCTTCCTCTTTAGGAGTAGCTGTGATTACACATCACAGATGGCTTTTTTTTTTTTTTTTTTTTTGAGACAGGTCTCGCTTTGTAGTTCAGGCTGGCCCTGAGCTCACTATGGTGCCCAGGCAAGCCGCTGCGAACTCAGCAATCCTCCTGTCCCTGCCTCCCGAGTGCTGGAATTACAGGCATGAGCCACCACGTCCAGCATTGTAGTATGCGGTGTTGATTGTTGGTGGGCGTGTCTCCATGCCCAGCATTATATGTGGTTACCGGGGATCAAACTCAGGACCTTGCGCTTGCAAGGCAGGCGCCGGAACCACTGAGCTAACCCTCCGGCCCCGGCCCCACAGATGGCTTATTTTTAATGTTAAAATTCTTCAAGCTTCACCCCAAGTCCTACCTTCTCAGCACAGTCTTTCTTGATTCCATCCAGGCATACCTTGAAACTTTGTCACTCCACTGAAAATAAAAACCTTTTGTATATACATTTGTCTATGCCCAGGTATGCCTAGATGGTGCTAGCCCATAGCAGTGGGAAATGCACATTAGAAATAACTAATGAATGTGTTGAATGTGTTGAGTCTTTGGGGAAAGAAGAGACCAAACCAAGTTGAAAATCCTATCAAGGAAAAGGTGATGGTAATTTTTTGTGGTGCTGGGATTGAATTTAGGACTTTGTACTCGCCAAGCAGGTGTGGTGCCACTGACCTACATCACCTACCTGATGGTAATTATTTAATTTAACTGTGTCTCTTGGCCTATAGCCATGATAATATTGCTGTCAGCATTTTAATGTTTTAAATAAATGCTGCAAAAGGTGATGTTACCTTTAGTCAATGAACAATGAAACTACTAGAGAGTACTGAAAATTCTTACTTAAAGGGATAAACTTACTGGGGTCACAGAAGTGACTAGAGTTTCATCTATCATTCTGAAAGGTAAATCCTTCAGTCTAACAGATACTGGGCCAAGATGAACAGCATTGTTGAGCTGCTTTCCGGTGCTTGCACCTCCTGATGTGCCGAACAACCACAGACAGACTCCTGAGCTGCAGGTAGAGAGTCAGGCACGATGCTGTGCGAACCTTGAGGGGGAGATGTGGCTCCCTCTGGCTGCAGGTGCCGCAAGAGATTCTTCTTTACAGAGGTGTGACTTCGCTGGCCCTCGGAACAGAATCAGTCTGCACCCTCTTTGTTGGTGTCCACACGATCATGAGTTTGGGGCTCTGTTGTGAAAGTTATTGCCCCTGCACCGCACAGCCCAGGCTCCTCTGAGCGCTCACAGCTGCTCATGCGTCTTTAGTGTGTCTTCGGTTGGTATCTCGGCATGTGCCTTCGTGTTTCCCTCCATGTTCTCTTTCCTCAGACTGATTTTGTTATGGGCATAACAGAGAGAGATTACATCAATTTTGAGGGTCCTGACGTATGTTCATAAGGGTAGCAGCATAAAGTTCACTTGGCTAGTAATAACTGTTATCATTAAAAGGCGTGTATACTTCCTTGTATGTACTTACTTACAAAACAGTTGTCTTCTATTAATTGCCTACTATGTGCTTGCTCTCACAACTGTTGCTTTGTAGATATTGCTTCACATTCTCAGAATGAACCTCCAAGATAGTGTTCTACCCATTGTGTAGGAGAGAAAACTGAGGATCAAAGAAGTTATTTAACTTACCCCGAGTCTCATAGCTGGTAAATAGCAGAGCCCGATTTTACTGCAAAGCGTAGGGTGTTTGTGCTGCCCAGTCCCACGTCCGCACACATGGTGTCAGGCGCTCCTTGGAAGCATGGAGAATGGTCAACAATGCTGCACCAGCCCCACCTGTGCAGAGCTTTGGTTGGGGACCAGGTGTGTGAGGAGCTGATTGTGGGTCTCACAGGGGAAGTTATTTCTGTTTAGTGTGTAAAGATCTCTCCAAAGATGTTTGCCCTTTTGCCCATCTTCTGTAGTATTCCACTCTTCAGAATTCCAGCTAGAAGCTAAGTAGGGGAGCGAGGTCTGTCATAATCTCATAGTTGTTCATTCCTCTGTGGTGGGTCCCCTTGGATAGAGAGGAGGAGTCTTCTCCAAAGGAGTTCACGACTACTGGAAACAGTAAAGGACCCTGTTGTGTCTGGTACATGTGTTCTGAGTAAAAATGGGTATGGTTTTGACTCTCATTTGAAACAATTCCAAATGTATTCCAGTTTAACATCTTCATTTACTTGCACCAACTCTTACAGCAGTTTGGCTTCTTGCCAGTTATCAGAAGAGACTTGGAAATTCCCTCATAATAAAGCTAATTTTAATTCATTTATAAGTATATGCCATACAGAGAACTTTAGAAGAATTAAACATAGTAGCCTAACGAGCATTAAAGTTAGTGTCCAGCAACAACACAGTTATAATAGAATTATGGAATTCCAAAAAAGAGTAACTGACCATTGCATAACTGATTTTGTAGTAAATTTAAATGACTACAAGTAAGAATAGTATTTGTATATTTATTAAGTTTCTGTATTACAGAGTTAATTCTATCTAAGGTTTTCCCATTTCTTGAATAAATGTATCTCTTAAAACAGCAATGGAGTGGGAATCATCATAGTTAAGCATTTTTAACTGCTTTCTCTGCACGTCACATCACACTTTTATGATGCATCTGTGTTTCTGCATTTCGATTCCTTCTCGGAGACATTGGCAATTACAGGAACTTTTCCACAGTCCTTAACTTTTTGGTTCAGCTTCTGCCCTCTTCCCTGGAAGGGTGGATTAAAAAGTGGTGTATGGTATGGGAAATAATTTATTTCCTAAGTAGCCTGATATCCAAAGAGTTCATCACTTTAAAAGAATCCATTGTATTTTTCAAATCGTAAGTCATTCGTGGAGAGGGTAGAAGATGTCAGACTCTCTTTGTGTGTGTCAGATAGAGATGACATCCAGGGTCTCAGGCACACTTGGCAAATGCTCTGCCAATGAGCTACACCGCTGGCCTCCCAAATCTCACTCTTAAGGTTTGTATTAACCCTTTGAGGACAAAGAGTGCAAAGTCTTACATTTGTACCCACAAGAAATTGATATGGAACTGGCCTTGCTGAATATTAAAACAGCCTGAAGCTTTCCTTTCCTGGTGACTAAATGAATATTCAAATTTATTACGAAACAAATTTATTTCTGTTTGTTGTACTGTGTATTGGCTTAAGATCCCTAAGCTGCCCAATAGTTATATGGCCATTATGTTTATTGACATCATCTACATTTTTAAGACTTATCTGTTGCTTGGACCATATTAGTCGGATACCTGTGTATCAGTCATAGATCCAGGAGTGGAAGGCCAGTGGTCAGAAGCTGATTGACATAGTTCAGGGAGGTGGGGACTGCCGAGCTCGGTGAAAAGTCACTCAGAGCCCCTGAGGTACAGATGCCAACAGCTGCTACCGTCATCAGAAGCGTCAGGCTCCCTGTGTGGATGAAAATACCAAAAATAATATACAGTTTCAACAGACAGTAGCAGCGGACTTGTTAGAATCTGGGATGGATCCACAAGACCTCCTCCAAAAGTAAAAAGAGATTGAGTTGCAGAGTTACAATGAATGTGCTTCAATATTTTATAATCTATTCACTAAAACTCTTATTCTTCAGCAGAAGAGATCAACTGGGGTGATGACTGCTTTTTCTAAAGGTCATGCTTCCCCTTCTTTCCTCATTAGAGGCATCCTTGACCTAGGTTAATTTTACTGGCCTCTAGCATCATCCTGTCTATATCTTCCAAGTCATCT
This sequence comes from Thryonomys swinderianus, assembly GCA_004025085.1. Lineage (NCBI taxonomy): Eukaryota > Metazoa > Chordata > Mammalia > Rodentia > Thryonomyidae > Thryonomys > Thryonomys swinderianus. The sequence goes on along the minus strand of PVIC010012270.1, from coordinate 17,773 downwards.
AGCTAAGACTGACAGATTGACTGAACCAGTGGCTGTGAAGGGCTCTACAAATGGCAACAGGGTATGTAAACTTGCATTGATTTTGTAGCTGGGCACCCCAGAAAGCTTTAAATTCTGTTGCTCTCCATTGCATTTTGTTTGTTTGTTTGCAATACCAGGGATCGAACTCCGGCCCTTGTTGTGTCCAAGGTTGGTGCGGTACCACTTGAGCTAAATCCTCAACCCTTTCATTGCGTTTTGACATGAGCATAGGTGTCCTTCCTTGTTTCCAAGTATGGCAGAAGTGCTGAGATTTCCTGGCCTGCTGCCATGTTAACTCTGAGCAGTACTGAGCAGTACTCAGAGGCAGCGCTGCCGGCACCAGTACTTCACCCCACTCCTGGGGCCCTCTCCACTGACCCTCGCAGCTATGAGTCTTAGTGCTCTAAGCTGCCCAGGCCTGTTGTTTGCAGCATGGTGGCTTACTCTTTTTTATTTTTCATCAGTTATGGGAGTTGAACCTAGGACTTTCACACTGAGCTACATCTTCAGTCCTATTTTTTTTTTTTTTTTTAAAGCAGGGTCTCCCTTTGTAGTTCAGGTTGGCCCTGAGCTCACTATGTAGCCCTGGCAAGCCTTGGACTCAGCAGTCCTCCTGCCTCTGCCTCCTGAGTGCTGGGATTACAGGCGTGAGCCACTACTCCCAGCCTTGTGGTGTGTGGTACTGATTGCTCCTGGGTGTGAGTCACCACACCTGGTATTGTTGGGTATGGTTGCCAGATTGAACCAGGAATTTTGGGCTTGCTAGGCAGGCGCCAGAACCACTGAGCTAAATATCGGGCCCATCTTCAGTCCTATTTTAATTTTCATATTGAAACAGGGTTTCAGTAAGTCACCAAGTTGCCCATGCCAGGCTTGGACCTGTGAGTCTCCCAGAGTACTAGAATTACAGGTGTGTGCCACCAGACCTAGTTAGAGGCCTACTCCACCTTCTGAATTGCTCCGATGCTAATGAACATGGCCCCAAATCCCTTGCCCATTGTCAGTGGTCCTGCTGACAGAATGCTGTTGGTGTCCCCCTTGAATAACGTACAAGTTGAGCTGATGGGGAAGGAGGGAGGTACCACAGAGCTCCAAGCCCAAGATCTCTGGCCTTCGTCATTACATGCAGGCAGCATTTGGAGTGAAGGGCCTTGGGAGCTCTGGGTCCCCATGTCCAGGGACTGCTGCCTAGAAATCACTCCCCTCACTGCTTCCTCCTAAACACTTACCAGGGAGCCCTTTCCAGCTCTGCAGGAGCAGAGCCACCAGCCAGGAGACACAGGCGGCAGCTGATTTAAAAAGGATGCAAGTCTGGTTGCTGTCTTTCCTGTCTTACAGATTGATGATCCCTAGCTGTTTTGCTGATGTCATTGTACATCTGGGTTCTTTAGAGAGAATATGAAAGGGAAGGAGAATGGTTCGTCCAGCAAGAACTCATTAAAGCATGAATGATGAAGGGGAGGCTCCCAGTTTATTCCTGTTCAATTTGTTTGCTTCTTTGGGGAAAACAAATGATCATGTCACCCTGAAGAGAATGCTATTTTCTCTCTGACATACAAATAAACAGCCTCCCACATTTTGTTTGTCTTTGCTACTAGTGGAATAGTTGTACTGATTTCCTATTATGACCTTCCTTATTAGATAGGGAAAAATACAATAAAATTTGTATATGTTTTTCTAGGAAATGCAGGATTCTTAGCTACAAATGCTTATTAAAAAGTAGAGTCCATCTAAGGAGATGGATGAGCTGATAAACTAAACCAAGTCACAGGGAGAAGGCGTGGGTTTTTCTTTCTTAAAATATGTTTTGGTCATGAGGATTCAACTTTCATTAACTCATTAAAGAGAAAATAACATATCTCCTTTTCTTCCTGTCTTCTCTGTCTGGCAGGATGTATAATAATAATGGGGCACAATCATTTATTTCTACCATAAACATACATCCAGCATACAGATATCCAGTATATAAAATTCAGGAGGTGTCAGTTTTCAGAGGATTATGCATAAGTTCATATGTGTTAGTTTGCATTTGCCCAAGGTAAAAGCCTAGTTTCTCACTTTGTAGCCTGTACCCCAAGTAATGTGTGCATATGCTGTATCTCCCTGTTTCTGTTCCTTGGCACTCAAGGTTTTGGAGGCTGACAACAAAGCTCTGCTGCTCTACTGTTGGTCAATATTGATTTATTATTAGCCAAGCTTGACCTGAGCAATGGGTTTGCAAGTCCTTGTCTTAGAGGGCTGTATAGATTTTGTATAGTTGCACAATTGTAGGAGACCTTTTGACATTTTGTTACTAGGTTATTGATAATACAGTGAGATGTACAATAAATAAAACTAGTTGGACACAGTATCTCAAAAAAAAGTTGTAAGTAAATATTTATGGAAATAAGACACCTGCAATTTTGAAACTAAGGTGAAAGAGATTTACTCTTCCCGCTCCCCCAGGCAACATAGCAAGAATCATTGTTTGTGGCCAGGGACCCTTTTGCAGCCTTTGTAGAACCACGACCTTAGTCCTGAGCTAGATCTTGTAACAGTGAGCTGGTAGAGTTGTAGGTGTGGCTCCTGCTTTGATGGGCAGGGTTGAGGGTGTCAATTTTGGATATAGACTTTTTGTTTTTCTTTTTATTTCTTTATTTTGCTGAATTTTTTACTTAACCTTTTTCTCTTCCTAATTCATCATATGGACAGAAATTTCTATTTAAAAATAACTTTTATTCAAAGAGTAATTTCACAAAATTGTGGCATAATTATACCACCAACATTCGACCTTTTAAAGCATCTTCTAACAGAGATGTTCAGCTGCAGCTTTTTTTAAAAAAAATTATTTCCATAGTTCTTTTATCCTGCACACTTTTGCTTTCTAGCCAGCATGCCAGGTAACAAATATTTATTAACCCTTACTTTGGGAAAGGAATTGCAGAGGATCAAAGGCATTGGAAGTACAACTTGCCTTCATAAATTTTTGAATAAATTAGGACAAAATGCACAAAAATTAATAACGTAAGACATCGGTATAGGAGATGCCCCAAGGTTGTGTATATAAGTAATTGCCTAAATGAGAAGAGAACATTACTTCAGAAGGAGAGGTCTGCATGTGGGCAAAATTAGACTGAGATAGAAAGATAACTACGGACCTGTAGCAACACGGATGGGTGATGAATCGGCCCTGTAGACACATGCGGGTGATTTAGGGAAGGGCAGGATCTGCACCCTGGAGCAGTATTTCCTCGATGAAACTTGTTCTGGAACTTGAAGGTAGCATAAAATTTGAATAGCAGCACAGACTCAGTGAGAAGCAGCATGTTCTCACATTCCCTCAGGGAAGGACTAAGAGCAGGCCGGTTACTAGCTGGAGTGTGGGCTGGCTGGAGCGAGGGGCCCACAGAAAGCTAGGTGGGATTACAGAGGAAAGCCTGGAGTTCTGTAAGGAGTTTAAACTTCATCTGGAGACATTCATTTATTATATTTTTGTTGAATACACATTCTTGAGAGCTTGTTCGGAGGTTCTAGCAGGGGAGCACAGGTACTCGTATACCCTTGACAGAGGAAACGGTTCTACTGGGGGTGGTTGTCCTTGCTGACCAAGCATGCAGCTTCAGGAGGGAGCACCTGAAGTGGCGAGGGAGGAAGGGGACACCCGCCTAGCCAGCCAGATCAGCCAAATGAACCCTGGCGATCAATGGGGTGACAGATGTCGCAGCCAGATCACCCTCACATCCTTGAAAACACATTCTAAGCTAAGCCTTGTTAGAAGCTGGGGATAGCAGAGGAAAAGTTGACTTTGTTTCTCAAGGAATCACACGTTAGACTTGTGGAAATAAGACACCTGCAATTTGAAACTAAGGATATCTCGCACAATGATGATGGCTAGGAAGGGAGTGATCTTCAGGGACACAGATCTTTTAGGAAGGAAACTCCGGAACACTGGGATTGAACCAGGCAGAGTGAGGAAAGAGGCACCTATTAGGCAGGGTAGAGTGGCAGCAGGTGCAGATGTGGGGAGACAAAGACAGCCTGCTGTGTTCTATTTTGAAGATGATTTGGTGAGTTCCTGCTCTCTTCCTCTCAGAGGGCTCCCAGCATGGCTGGGGACAAATACATATGAGGAAATTTTGCTCTCAAAGTCCTGCTATTCTCACAATATCTATTGAGAGAGACAGAGACAGAGACAGAGACAGAAACATATATATATATATATATATATATATATATATATATATATAGAGAGAGAGAGAGAGAGAGAGAGAGAGAGAGAGAGAGAGAGAGAGAGGGAGAGAGAGATGGAGATTTTAAAAACAAATACTTAACTTTTAGGAATTTAGAAAAAAGAAAATTGAGGATGGGTTGATATGAAGGCTACAAACATATAGACATAAGCAGAAGTGGGGAGGGGCCCTGCATGACAGAGGATGACAGCACGGAGGAGGGGAACTTGTAAGACCCAGCTGATGAATGCTGACTGTTCCTGAGCAGTAGGAAACGGCAGCAGTGGGTTAGCAGAACTGTACAGTGAGACATGTAGATGCCAGATCCCTTGTAGATGCCTTTAGTTTTTGGAGCTGTGACCTTAGTTGTCCCTTATAACATGTCTAGCTTGAAAATTCAGGTATCCCAGTGAGTATCAGTGAGTGATGGAGAATTTGGGGCTAAGAGGGGACTCAACAGAATCAGTGCATTAAGAGTTTTCATTTATCTTTGTCACATAAAACTGAAGGGATAATTATGGATTTATCAGAAATAAATTTTTACTAAAGATTAATCATTTTTGGATGCTTTAAAAACTGTTAGAGCACTCTGATCTCTATTAGACATGGCATATGAGTTTTTCCTTCTTTTAAACAAAGCCAAAACACAAAAGCATACTACAGAGAAAGTTGGTGAATAAGAGAAGTTAAGGGGCGGGTCTAGAACATGGTCTGAAAATATCAACTTGAATTTGTATTCTTAAATAATTTTAATGTTTTTAAGGTTAAATTTTCAAGGAAACCTTGGAATTGGGAACTTTTTGTCTTTTATTTTTGCTGGCCTCTTCCTGGGGTAGAAATGTCAGTAATGAAGTAGAGGTGATAGGGAGTGGAGTAATCTGCCCAGATATAATAATAAGCAGTTTTCTGTGTATGTTTTTATACTACATGATCATGTAGCTACCCCAGATAGGCCACCTGTTGAACATTTCACAAAGACATCTGTGACCAAGGCCGTGTTTAATAGAGTATGATCAACTCCTCTTTATTTATTTATTTACTTACTTACTTATTTATATACTTACTTGCTTACTTGAGACAGGGTCTTGCTTTGTAGTTCAGGCTGGCCCTGAGCTCACTATGTAGCCCAAGCAAACCTTGAACTCAGCAATCCTCCTTCCTCTGCCTCCTGAGTACTGGGATTACATGCGTGAGCCACCACACCTGGCACTGTGATGTATGGTACTGATTGCTGGTGGGCATGAGCCACCACCCCAGTATTGTTGTATGCAGTTACCAGGCATTGAACCAGGGACCTTGTGCTTGCTAGGCAGGCACCAGATCCACTGAGCTAAATCTTTGGTCCTCCTCAATCTATTTTTGTTGTATCTTCTTCTGACCAAAGAGCTTATCATCAAGCCATGAATTTAGTATCCTATTCAGATAAAGACTTCAAACTTCCACGTCTCAAATGAGAACTGAGTGTGACCCATCTCAGTACCAAACTATAGTCTCTGTCATGTTCTACCTGCCTGCCTTGTCCTGTTTGACTGAGTTGTTACTCTGGTCTCTTGCAGTGCATGTTGTGGGCAAGTAAGAAAGAACACTATGTTGATTTGAACAGGGAACACTGGGCTGATTTAAAATAATTATTTTAGAACACGCTGTAATTGTTGGTAACACTTGTGAGGTCATAGTAGCGCAAAGCCTGTAACCCTATATGTTCTTTAATAGGTTAGCAGTGGCTGAATATGAACATCAAGGCTAAGGAAGAGCATCGTACCCTCACATATGTTTTTGTTCCCTCAAACCCCATTAAAAATCAGAGAATGATGCAGGTGCAATAGAAATACTTTTTTATTGAGTTTATTGGTACATTTTAGATAGAATTTATGATTGAATTCATCATTGCAAATTTGTACCTGTGCATGATACATCTTGAATCTTCCTTTTTCCCATTCCCTGCCCTCCCTTCAACTCCTCCACCTCCCTATATACATAAACTGTTCCCATCTTTTCCTTTTTACCTTTCAATTTTTTCTTTTCCTTCTTTCCTCCTCCCTACTCCTCCTCCCCTTTGAACATTTTTTTCCTGTTTCACAATACCTATTATACATTTTGGTCCTCATTTACACTTTCAGCTTCTCTCCTCAAAGGATTAGTAATAGAATCTATAAACTCTCTTTAGTCCAGAATCTTGAGCGAGTCAGAAGAGTGCTAGGTGTGGCCATCACCCAGATGACTTTGCCTTGTCCTCCTAGGTTTGTTCTTGTAACTTCTTCCTTTCTGTATTCTTTTAATAGATGGTTGCACAGAATGTTTCTTTGGCTGAACACTATAAAATCAATGACGTTCCCAAAAGTCTGCTGCATTTCTCGAGCACAGCATGAAAATCGAGCTCCTTTTTTCCACTAGCTCAGTAGGTTCAAGGGGCATTGATTTGTGCTACCTGAAAATGATGTTTATCATTTTAATTCGTTTGGCCTTTTGAAGATTGCATCTTTAAATAGTTCTTTGTTATGGAAAACTGATCAAAGATTTAGATTTCAGCCAAGAATAGACAGAGACTTTGATTTTTCAGATGGGTGAGTATTAGAAGTACTGCTGAGCAGCTCTACATTCTGATTAAAGTGAGGAAATGTCCATCAAGTACTGGCTGTCTTACCAGTATGGAACCACTGGTCCCTCATGGAATGCTGTAAACCAAGCAAGTTCTCAAAAATATTATTGTTGAAAGAAGTAAATAGCACAATCTTCTAGGACAAATTAGGGACAACCATACAAGTGCCAAGTGCTTTCAATCTTCCATTGTGTGGTGTAATATAACCTGCTACTCCTCCCCCCTTTCTCAGGGAGTATTGTTTTTAATAGCTCAGATAAACATTTTGAACTTTCGTTATTGGTGGTACACTAAAGTAGTCCAAACAGGTACTACACTTAATCATTGCCCAAGGCTGAGAAGCGATAGTGGTGTATGAAAGGGGTCACTGTCCACGCAGGATATAGAACTTAAGGAAGATTCTTTTCTTGAAAGTCCCCCACCCCTTTGTGAAGTTTCTAAGAGAATTCATCCTTTCCGTGTTTATTGCAAACCTACTATACGTCAGAGACAATAAAGAATAGGATGATGATGACCTTGAAATCTTCCCAGCGAAGGAGACAGACACAGACACCTAACAGGGAGGTGTGAGGTGCACAGGTGTGGGAACTTAGAGAATGCTTGCAAGACCCTCCGCTCTGAAGTGTGCAGCCTTTGCCTTTAGGGCCCTGGCATGTGCCACATGGCCTGACCACCTCGGTGCCAGCCCAGCAGCAATACTGAGCTCCTCTTGGGGCTCTCTGTTGGTTTTGCACTCAGGCCAGGTGTTGCTGCTACAAAACTGCTGTCCCGTTTTCTTTCCGCGTACTCTGTGCCTGCTCATCTTCGGTGCACTTCCTGCAGGCCACCAAGCTGCAGGCAGGAGCTGCTCGTGTCCCTTTCCATTTCTGCTCCTCAGTCTCCTTTGGCCCGCCCCTCTCATCTTAGAGTTCTTCACCATGAGGCCTTAATAGTAAAAACAATAGCCACATCATCATTTCCTCTGTGCAAGAAACTGCCCTGAGTATTTTCCCTGTATCATCACGCTGATCAGTCTTAAAATTCAGATTTTACCCCATTTTATAAGTGAGGATCCAGGGCACTGTGAAGAAGGTAATGTGCTGAAAAGCACACGACTCTAATACCAGCACTTTGGGAGGCTGAAGCAGGATAATTTCAACTTCTACTCTGCCTTGGCACCTTAGTGAGACTGCATCTCTAAATAAACAGAAAGCAAAGGGGCTCAGGGATGTAGCTCAGGGATAGAGTACTCCTGGGTTCAGTCCCCAGTGCTGCCAAAAAGAAAAAAGTGTTGGATATAGTTTGCGTATCATCAGAATGCTGCTGTGTATGAGAAAGAACAACAAAGATCTTCACCCACAAAGAAGTTTTATGAATTTGCTGTCCCTGAGGTTTTAAGGCATGTCTAGATATTCAGCTGTTCAAGATAGACCTGCAAGGTTCTGAAAGCAGGATTTTCCTCCAGAGATGCTTCTTACCGGATGCAGTGCTCTGCCGCACAGTCTGAGAACAGGAGGTGACTGAGTCCTCCGGCCTTCTCCACAGACCTGAGGTCCCGCACCCTGAGGGAGCCCGGAGAAGCAGCCGGAAAGGGAGAGTGAGGAGGCCTGGGGTAGAGGGGAAGGGTAGAGACATCAGGCCAGAAGGAGCACTATTCTCACGAATAATTCCATTTATTTTTTAGTAAGGAAGGAGAAAAGGAAGAAAGGGTTATTATGGAGGGAGAGAGGAATGTGTGCTTGGTTTTAAGGGAAACACTTTTCAGGGTGTAGGATTCAGATATTTTTCAAAATGGTTTCACATTACTTTATTTAAAATATGTGTGTATTCAAATATCACACCAAATGAAATCCTTAAATAAAGTACAAGCTGGCCATTTGTTTTTCACCTGTTCTCCCCTTGGCTTCTAACAGTTAGTATGTTAGACTTGCGCAGAAGCCGTGAAACTGAGATGCTGATTCTGAAGCACCACGCGTGCTTCTCAGATGTGTGCATGGGACAGGGGGTCCGTGGTGTTAGCTCTTTCCTGTCCTCTGGCCTCTTAGAAACTGAGAGGCTCTCGAAATTCAGCTGTTGTGTTCTGCTGTGGTCTGCGGTGTCGGGAGGGTCAGCAGCTGAAAAGTGACATTCAGTTACATCATCCTCACCCTTAGCACGCATTTGCCAAGGCTTTACTGAGACGGGTGCACCTTCCCAGACGACCCTGTATTCCCTGCCATATAAAATGAGGCTAAGGCAGCACTTGTAATTAGCTTGAAATATCTGACTCAAAGATACCTCCTGATCCTTTCGTCCCCTGCAGCTGTACACTAATCATTGGGATTTTACTTTACTCTGATATGCTTATAACGTGTTAATCCTATTTGGATGTCAGCCCTTCTGTTGTTAGTTTTTTTCAATAAACAGATCACTGTACATGTTCTTCTCTGGCCATTCTTGGAAGGACTGTGACTTAATAGCTTTGGTCAGAATTAAAATATGTCTTTTAGTAATTCACACCTACTCTACTTTCTTTCTTTTTTAAAAATTATTTTGCTACTTTCTTTGGAGCTCCTTAGTTTGTTTATTTACTTATTTTTAATTAATTACTTGGGGGGGCGGCGTGTACAGGGATTGAGCTCTGGTCCTTGTGCTTCCAAGGCAGGCACAGTAATACTTACTCACTTTCATGTTCTGGTCACTACTTGATTCCTGTCTCTTGCTTCTGATGTATTTTCTCTCACCTTCTTAATCTGTCTTCTGGGCAGAGGTCTGGATGTGCTTGGATTAGGCCAACAGGTCCAAGCTCAAGGAGCCCTCAAGGCCCTCCTGTTCCACCCAGCCATGAAACATGAAAAGCTCTGGGTTGGATGGGTAATGTCTCATACCTGGCATAGCCAAGCACACAAAGAAGAGTATCGCCTCACATGTACTAAGTGCCTTTCAGGGCATTTTATTACTTAGATTTTTCAAAACAATCCAAAGGGGGGAAGAAGGAGGAAAAGAATATACTGCCATTATTTTTTGAGCATAGACAAAGAAATCACATAGGTTTGTCCAGGGGACATAGCCAACCAGCGGCATGGCCATCAAACACCCCTGTCACAGTGTCTTCCTATAAAAGCATATGGTATAGAAGTTCCCTGTCACAGTGACAGCTTACTACAAATACCCTTGAGTGTCAACTCAGGATCTTAGAAACATAAGAAGAAAGACAGTTCAGAGTCCAACAATATCTGCCTTTGGCCATGACCATTAAGGAGCCAATCTGGAAATTGTAACTCCCTGCCTATGTCCACACCACTGTGCTATGTGGTTTTAAACAGGAGCTCATATTTTTAGCTCCTTTCTTTACATGCATGAGCTGAGATTTATACACAGGTATTGTAAAAGTAGAGTTTCCAGGTAAAGGGCAGTAGCAGAAAGCTCTTACAGACAGTTATCCACAAACCGTCTGATCCTCTTCCTACAAGAAACAGTGGTGAGAGGATAGAGAAGGCAAAAGATAGATGAGAGGGGGTAGGAGAGTTCAGCTTTGTTTTTGTTTTTTTAACTTATACGCAATTAAAGTCAATAGCCCTGGGCCAAAACATTATTGGTAATAACTTTTAAATCCCATGGGGATTCCAGAAAATTTGGGGGCTGCAGACTTGTGAGAATATCCTAATTGAGTAAGTATTAAAAAACAAAAAGTTGAGTCTGTTTGATGGGGCTTGTTTTTTGTTTTTGTTTTTAATCAGGGAAGGAACCAGGTTCTTCACACTGAGCTATGTGGCCAGCCCTTTATTTTGAAACAACAGTCTTGTTAATTTGCCCAGACTAGTCCTGAACACGTGATCCTCCTGCTTCATCTTCCCGAGGGCTGGGGTTCCAGGTATACATAGCCATATTTGGCTATGACATGGCATTTTTGTGACATTTTCTCTTTCGTATCATTGCTTGAACATGTATGTTGAAGGAGGTAATAGAGTTAAGGAAAAAGCGACATGAAGCCCAGCCATGGTCCCAAGTTCGCTGTGTGATGACGGAGAGCCTGACAGTCTCATGCCTACTTCAGTGTTATGTGCCTTCGCCACCTTTCCTCTTTGTCCCCATTCCTCCAGCAGGGTCCGGAAGGAAGGCACCCTCCTCGTGCCCTTACTATTGTGTTTCCAGGAGACACCTCTTTACAAGGCGAGCTTTCCCATCAAGAAGGTAGAAACTAACATTCTTGTGTCTTTGGCATTAATAGCATATTGTCGATCATCACACCATTAAATGAGTGTGAGGCGAGAAAGGGGTATGTTCTGTGATGCCGGCAACTGCAGCCTAACAGGACGGCTTGACTTTTCCAGATTATCTTCATGCCAAATGTGACATCTCCTCATGCTTTATTTTTAACATTCACAATGAAATATGAAATGGTGTTAACAGTAGCCCAAGGATACCAAAGCTTCAAAATTAGAAATCCCTTTTAAGCTTCCTTTCTTCCTCCCTTCAGTGAACTGCTGTATTAACACTCATTATGGGGAAGCAGAGCAGATGGGCAGACAGACTGATTTTGTGTGTGTGTGTGTATGTAAATTTTTTTTCTCTTTCTGGAGCTTGGATGTTGGCTCTTTCTTTAATAAAAGAAGGGAGTTTTTAGATGTCGCCTTGTCTTGCTTTCCCTTTTAAATTAGAAATAGAAAGGGGGGCATGTTGCTCCTGATCAGTTAGTAACTTGGTAGCTGTGACTTCACAGCTCTCTGTGTATCTATCACAACCAAGATTTGATTTCTCTCCACCTCTCCAAGCCGCATGTGGTGGATTCGTGTTCTGGGTTATGATTTCTTTATGGAATTTATCATTTTAAACTTATGCTTTAGAAGTGCCATTCCTGAAAAGGAAAGTATCTAAAACATTTTTGTCTTTTCTACTTGAAATTAAAGAATCTATGCTTGTTTAGTGGGACGTTCAATTACCCATCATATTATGTCAATGGAAATATTTTCTTGGATCCTTTAAAAAAAAAGTTAAACATTTCTTTGGCTCTTTTCAAAGGCAAATGGCTTATTTTATCCCTTCCCAGTTTTATGAAAGTAAGTTTTAAAGAGTCATTTTTCTTGTTTGTTTCTTGTGTAATTAGAGTTTATAAGAGACACATAACACTTCAGGATTCTTCGGAGGATTAAGTGATATGCTAAGTTGGAGATCATGCTATAAAAAGTAAAGAAATAGTTTTTAAATGAGTGCATATTAATTATACAGAATAATGGGTTCCTTTTTGGCATTTTCATAAATGTGTACATACCATGCCTAGATCACATCCGTGCTCCATGCCCCCCCCCCCCCCGTATCTTACTTACCCATGTGTCCTCCCCCTTACCTCTGTGCCCTCATGGTCTCCTATCAGAAGTAAATTTTCTGATGAAGCCATGCTCTGGCTGAAAAAGTATAGATAAAGAAAATAGCTGTTTTATTCTTACCTTTTAAAAGCACAGATACCTCATGCATATAATGTGTGACATGTATTATTCATAGGACAGTAATGGACTTGTGTAAAAGAGCATCCCTTGGTGTAATAGGAAGCTCTCTGGAACAGTGATTTCCCTTCTGATGCCTAGAGAGTCTCGAGACAGAGTGTGTGGGGAGGAAGGATACAAATGCACAGCAACATATTTTTAAAAATCCTTTTCTTTCTTTGAATTGAATTTATAAATTTGCTCATGTATTTTATCAAAAGAAGAAAATGTAAAAATGGTATTCAGTTAGACTAGCTCGTGGCATTATGGGTTGCATTTTCTAATGATATGGTGTGGTATAAGATAGACATAAAAACACTTACAGAGGATTGCACACAAAGCCATGGACAATTAATCGTGCCCCGTGTCTTTTTAGAGGTGTCTGATACTCCTATGACATGGATTATTTAGTTTAAGCAAATCACGATGACACTGTTTTGGAAGCTTCCATCAAACATCAAAGAGATGCCTCAGTTTGATGTTCACACTATGGTCTGCAGCTGCAGAAACAGCACACTGTTAATAACAGTGTGTGAAATCACAATGCTCCGGTGGGCTGCGTGTTTGGTCTGTGTGTTTTTCTGCACCGTCTCACTTACCTATCTAAATGCTGTGGTTTCAGGGAGGTAACTGAATAGGGGGTTGCAGGAAAGGACCTGAGCAAAGCTCACACAGAAACCAGAAGAAGAAAATAAACAGAAAGGAACCCTTTTGGGGCAGATGATTCTAGCAGTCTTTGGGGGACACATTTCTGAATACAGGCTCAGTTTGAGGTCTGCATTTGAGGTTCAATGAAGGAATTTCAGTAGAAGTGAACAATTGACATCACATCAGGCTGGAAAGGAGATGCCATTCATGTCCTCGTAATGCTGTTTCTTTAGCTGTGGTCAGGCCTTAAACTGGACCTCTCTCAGCACTCTGTTCCCTGAAGCCAAGTCAGGTGTCTGGGGGTGAATGCCTGTGTCATCCTGTATTTAACCTGCGGGAACTGGAGCACATTGCCATGTAACTGGTCTCCTAACCAGTCTCCTTCTCTGATCCTTTGTATGCTGTGGGGATAGAGAGGAAACAATATCTTGTCTTGTTTACCTCTGTATACCCAATACCTATCAAATGCAAGCCTACTGCATAGTGATTTTCAATAACTATCTAATGATTAAACAAGCAATGATGAGACAAGTGTTCATGTACAGGACTTAAATAATATAATAAACTTCATTAAGTTTATAAACATGATTAACTATAAGTTGGAGATCTGCCTTTCATATGACTTGAAAAATACCACTTTCAAATGCATAAATTATTTTTAGAAATTTTATAAACTTGTAAAATTTAAAAATATCACTCTGAAATGACTACTACTGTGAAATACATAGAGCACAGGACTTCAAAGGTAAAATCTGCACCTATTTAAGATTTGGAAAAACCTCATAATGAGACATAGTGTTGCATAAAACATGTAATTAGCCAGGTGTGGTAGTCCATGCCTGTAGTCCCAGTTACCCGGGCTGCTTAGTAAAGAAAATCTCTTGAGCCCAGGAGTTTGAAGTTGCCCCGGGCAACATAAAACCTCCATCTCAACAAACAAACAAACAAAAACAAAGAGCTAAAACTTGTGACAAACTGGGTATAAATCTTGTTTAATTTGCTTGATAACCTGATCTTTATACTAATACGTGAACAACAAGAGACATCTTTTTAAAATTTATTTCTTGGGCTGGGTATTTAGCTCATTGGTTCTAACACCTGCCTCACAAGTGCAAGTTCCCGAGTTCAATCCCTGGCAACACAAAAAAATATATGTGTGTGTGTGTGTGTGTGTGTGTGTGTGTGTGTGTAAAATGTAATTTTTATGGTTTATCTTTGTTAGTCTGCTACAGTATGTTTGATTTAGAGACCACATTCACATAATTTACCACAGTATATTGTTATAATTATTCTATCTTAGTTCTTATTAATCTCTTATTATGTCTAATTTATAAGTTAATATTTATCATAGATATGTATGTGTAGAGAAGAATAGCTTATATAAAGTTGGGCATTACCTACAGTTTCCAGCATCCTCTGGGGTGCTTGGGACATACCCTAGGAGAGCAGAATCACTATACTTCTTGGATAGTGTCACAGGATCCAAGAAACACGAAATTTCCAATATGAGATTGGAGGAAGGGAATGCCAAGCAGGCTTTCCAAGAGGACAGTGTTAAGTTACCTCTTTAACTCTCATAATCCTTGACGATCATTTTAGTATTTCTTGCTCTGTCTCCTGTTTTATGTTGCTTATTCCAAAGAGGCGAGGCAAGGTTTCCCTCTCAGCCCTCTCTCCTGTGTCAGTGTGAGGTGGTTTTCTTAGATTTCCTTTTGAGAGTGAAAGCGCCCATGCCTGGGAGCCCAAGGGGTGACCTCTGTGATGACACTAGGGGTGAGGAAGAAGGGGGCTACTCTGGGAAGGCACTGATGAGGGATGGGAGCCAGCAGCAAGGAGAACAGTGACAGATCTTTGCAGCCACCTGCCAGACAAAGATTTCCCTCTCCTCCCTTAGAGCTCAGGCCCTTCTATTCGCCTTGTTTCAATGATGTTTCTTCAAGAATCAGGTGAAGTTGACAGGATGGATTCTACGCCACTTGTGCAAACCTGGATCAGAAAGACTCCCTGTGTCCTAGGATAGTTTACTAAGCGAGATAAAGGCAGTCAGCCAGGCCTTCTGCAGACCTTGGACAAAGCCCCCTGCCTGCCCCAGTGCATGTCTGACCCTTCCTGGGGTGAGCATGTGCAGTGCACTTGCACTGTGCTCTTCCACACAGCAGCACCTCCACTCGGGCCACATGGCTTGACACAAGGTACCTCAACAGCTGCATGTTGCCGCTATCCTCCTAGCCTCATGAGTTTCTACCCTGCGTTCGGACTTTACAGCAGTGTCAGTTCTTCTCCTTAATTCCTATCTGCCCCGTCATCATCTGGGCTGCTCTTATGATTTCTGCATTGTTCCAAATTCCTGTGGAAACCCTATCATGGCGCTGAACTAAGCTATTTTGTGTGCATTACTTTTTCATGTTGCATCTTTGCCCCATCAGGCTCCTGAACTCTGTATACAAGTACAAGTAGACCATGAAAGAGGAATATTGTGTTTTAAAGACATTGCTGCCAAATAATAGCATAGTTTGCCTGTAACGTGGCAGCTGTGGTGAACCGTTGGCACGTGTGCTACATGGGGGTGTTTGTTATCACTGAAGGCTCTAAAAATTCACCTTCATTGAACTAGGGCCAAAAAATCTTGCTTTGCAAGATTTCTCAAACCAAACTTATACAGTATTTCGGTTAACAATATAATCAGTGATTGAAAATAGAAATTAAATAGGCACGGCTGTCTTTTAGTCACTTTGCACTTGCTTGGCTTAATTTAAGGTCGTCGTCTTTGTATCTGTGTTTGCTTATTAGAGTGAATAAGCATATTTGAAAAATTCCCTTTGCTGAGATCTTATCATTTAAATCATCAATATCTACATGCACAGATGTCTGTCAGGCTGTAGGGCCAGCAATCTTATGGAAGAGAAAGCTTGGAAGCGCTGTGTGAGAATCGGCAAACATCAGTTGTTCAAGTGGAGAATGGTGGAAAGTGGGTGTTGGTGAAGGTTTAAGAGGCTTGATGCTTCCTTGGCTCTGGGTGAGGGCTGTGTGGTGCTGGGCTGGGTGGAGAGGGAGGAGTGCATTGGAGAAATTTGAAACGAAACATCTACAAGATTGCAAGGCATCATCTGTAGGACTGGAATGGCTACATAAGGATGATGAAAATGTAAGGCGAAAGGGAGCACATTGGACCGAGCAAACCCTGAGAGTGGGAGTGTGCTAGGGAAGGGTAAATCTGTTCCAGTCAACTTGATATGAGCTCCTCGTGGTGTGTCTGTAAATACTTCTGCCCATGAGAGGCCCATAGAAGCACAAAGGTCCTGCCAGGAGGTAGGCAACCAATTGGTTTGCTTTTGTTCATATTCCTACATTTTCCCCATTGATCCTTAAAACATTCAGCAAGCTAAGCAGAAAGTGAACACAACTAAGCTTAAGTGCTCACCCCATGTCCTTCCTTTGTCTTCCAAAACAGTGTCAGCATAGGTAAAATACTGAATTATTCTCAACCCCATCCAGAAGTGTATAAACCAACCCATTCTTCAGTCTAGGGAGGAAAGCTCCCACCTACAAAGTTCCAGGGGCTGGAAGAGCTGTCCTGCAGGGTAGGATGAGAAGAGGATTAACTTTTCTCAGCCCCCTGAACTGGATGGATCTCATGTGAATATGATTTGCTTACTTGAAAGGTCTTTGAGATCCCAGGACATGAGCAAATGCACAAGCACATTGCCTGTTTGTGTAGCAAGAAGTAGTGTGCAAATATTTACTTGAGTAAGTAAATGCGTAATTTCTGTATCCCCTCAGCTGCGTGCCAGGTGGGGCTACCTTCTGGTCCTGTTCTCGGAGCAGGAGTCCAGTGAGCATGGGCCTTGTTGCATTTCATTCTTCAGTCCTGAGGCTCAGGGCCAGAGCTGTGGATCCTGTGGAGCTCCTGCCTCGTGTGCTGCTCACACCCCTCACAGCCATGAGGCCCTGCTTTGCTGGAGTCACCTTTCTGATCAGCTTTTTCTTCTTGCAGGTGCACACGTCTTGACTGATTCAACAACAAGGTGAATTTTCTTTGCGTTGAAAGAAGCAAACAATGTGCCTGTGTCTGTAGAGATGATTTGCAGTTCAGCGCAGCTGAAGCTGACCGAATGAGACTATGGGCTGTGCCTCCGCCAAGCATGTTGCCACTGTTCAAAATGAAGAAGAAGCCCAGAAAGGGAAGAACTACCAGAATGGAGATGTGTTTGGCGGTGAGTGCTGTCACACTGGTTTTTTTTTTCTCTGTTTTTATTTTTTATTAGTACATGCTTGCAATACATAATGACTATACTCCTTGTGGGGAGTTGGTCCATGTACATAACACATCTTAAATTGTTTTTCTTCTCCTTTCCATCTCCTTTGTCCCCACTCCTTCCCTCTCTTGATCCAATACCTCTTTGAACAAAATTATTCTCTCATTTCCTATCATGTATCCCCCCATCTGCTCCCTGCTTACACTGTGGGCTTCTCATATAAGACAAGAGCCTCGCAGTATTTAAGCTTGTGTGCCTGATGTGTCACTTAACATTATGGTCTCATACTTTGTTCTTGATATGTTGGTTATAGGCCTTTGATTTTTCTAATGGTGGAGAGCTATAGTGAATACTTAGTATCTTCTTACTCCATTAGGCAAAAAGAGTGAGAAGACCTGATAAAAATCAGTCCAAGCTTTTCATGTTGGATAATTTTTATCATGATCTGTACACACAAGGTCTGATGACAAGTAGAGTAGATGTTTATAGTTCTAAAAAGTTAATTATAATAAAAGACCATTGCCATTAACCCCCTTCAAAAGACTTCCACTTACTTCAAACACACTTAACCTGTGGTCTCAGCCACGTTTTTTGTTGTTG
>PVIC010012269.1:0-39978 GCA_004025085.1 Thryonomys swinderianus | reverse complement strand
CCCCCCCCCCCCATCACAGCACATCTCCTTTAAGGCCCCGATACTAGCCATTGCCTCTTCCTTATTTATGGTGGAAGAAAGCTTAATGTTTCTTCTGCTCTTCTAAGTCCTTGGCTGGTCCCCATGGAAGAAAAGATGGATTGTAAGATGAGAAAAAACAAACAGAAGTATATTAATATGTATTTCTCATATGTACTTAGGAAATACCCAGACAGATGAGTAAATTTCAAGTGGAAGCTTACAAGTCAAGAGTCAATACCATTTTCAGCTACATTCAAGAAAACCGAGTATGGGAGGGGGATTTATTACGGGATGAGGAAAAGCAGATAAGTGAGGGTAAGCATGGTAAAGTTTGTTGTGCAAATGGAAGTCAGGGAGAAGAAAGAGAGACAGACAGTGAAACACAAAAAAAAAACATGGACACAGACAGAGTCACAGACAGAAGTACAGAGAGAGACAGAGAGACAGGCAAATACACAGAGAGAGGGAGAGAGAGAGGGAGAGAGAGCCTTACAAATGAAGATTTCCTTTATAATTGTAGCTTCCCCTTAAAAATTGACAAAGCCAGAATATTGCAAAGAAGCATATTTCGGGGTACCTATTTGAATCTCTGGCAGTGAAGATGACACTGGTATTTGATAGAAACAGGCAGACACATCTACTCTGTGACCCTAAAGTCATATACGTGTGAGTGTGCACAGACGTGCCCTTCCTGTGCATATCTGTCTGTCTGAGCCTCTTGTGGCTATGGGAACAAGTTATCACACATTTGCTGGCTTAAAGCAACGAAGATGTACTCTTCCCAGGACAGAGTAAATGTGATTCTCACGCTACTAACGTGCAAGTGTCAGCTGGCCTGCTCCCCTGGAGATTCTTCCTTGTCTCTTCTCTCATCCGGAAGCTGCCGCCTTGTGGAATTTGAGGCTGCGCCCTCTGGGTCCTCACTGCGGTCACGTGCCTCGCATTTCTTGCTGCCTCAAACAACACTGCGTGCAGTTGTCTTGAGATCCTACCTGGGTGACCTGGGTTATATTTAATTTGATCATATTTTCAGCCTTCTCTTCACCACATTAAGTAGGATTTTCAGTTCCAGGCTCTATTATGTGGGTTGATTTGAGGGGAATCTACTCTAGTCCCCACCCCCAGGTGCACACGGTCTTGTGTTCCCAGCCTCCATCCAGAGCCCTAGAGCAGAACAGACTCCGGGGGCAGTGCAGTTCCTTTACTCAAATATCAAATTCCTTCCACAAGAATTTGAGTGAAGTCTCCACATTTGGTCATTAATTGCCATCCTGGATCAATTATATTACCAAAGAGCTGCTGAAAATACACCAACAGGAGAAATGTGTGATTATTGAAACCATTATGAAAAAATGTGTATTGCCAATCACAATAACTTATTACAGATATCAAAAACTCATCAGTTATTTTTATATAAAGCATTTTTTACTTTTTTGTAATCTTCACTTTTGTAAACAAAATCTTTCTCAAGAAAGATTATAGATAGCAATAATACTTTAGAATTCCTCCTGGTATTTAAATAAGCAGACTGTACTGCAGAAGAGAGACAGAGATGTTTGATGAAATAAATGATAAAATCACATAATTGCTATTTAATGCTAAATTATTTATTTGACAAGTTTAAGTAGATACTCATAAAATTGTTACTGTTAAATATTAACCAGAAAATGAATATATCAATAATGTTCATTAAGTTTTCATTGAACATGGTGATACTCTTATAAATAATGTATTTCTT
Source organism: Thryonomys swinderianus (assembly GCA_004025085.1). Lineage (NCBI taxonomy): Eukaryota > Metazoa > Chordata > Mammalia > Rodentia > Thryonomyidae > Thryonomys > Thryonomys swinderianus. The sequence continues at coordinate 38,219 of PVIC010012269.1, read as the reverse complement.
GGACAGAAATATGTCCTCCTATTATATACAATGTTTATAAAAATGAATGAAATATGACTGTCCAAATGTATCACAGGAAACATGTTTTAATGTTCATTTCTCTTCGCTGCAAACAAAAATTTGTAGAAATAATGCTCTATACAGTTCATAAAACATTTTTCTATATGTCTTGAGATAAGCAAATAGAACATTATATCCTCAAACTGGAAGAATGGTCAATCTTTATACTGATAGGACACATCTCAAGCATTTTTAGCTGAAAAATAAATTCTGAGTGGCTGAGTGAGCTTCAAGTCATTGCCCAGCAAACATCAATAATTTGGGCATAAAAAACACTGTGGCAAATCTGGAGCCCACAGTCTAACTCAGACCTGTGAGAAGAATCAATCCAGGCTGCAGTGTGGCTAGTTTCCATGCAGCGGCCCTCTGAAGAATCAAACACAGAACAAAGTTTATGAAAAAACCACTGCACACAAAGCCCACAGATTTCCATCTCTATTGGCTGTTAAAGTGGGGGTTCATGTAGAATGCCTTCATTAGGATTTAACCAGAACATACAGTCGTAATAGGACCGAAAGTGATGACCCCAATATGGGTAGCTGTCCGTTTCAAGAGAGAGAAACCCCGGACACAAAATCACAAATGAGATATTCCTCCTGAAGATGTCAAAGCATTTTATTTGTATCTATAAAGTAAAATTCTAAGCCAAGAGACAAAGACTTACAGGGTTCTGCACCTTCATCTGTATTCGTGCTGTGGTCACCAGCATCTTTTTCTACATCTATTTCATGTCACCTCAGAATAAAAGGCTTAGTTCTTCACACCGGGAGTTAGACGCTGTCCCTTTCGAGCTCTTTAGTACAGTGCTGGATGAAATCTCATCATACAGCCAGGCCATTCGTTCTCGTACTGGGGCCAACATGTTTTCTCTGGTTTCCGCACATTGCCAGGCTGCTTCATTGGCAGTGGCCGCTGGGAGGCACGAGGAGCTCTTCTGCCACCATGGCACCAACCACATCACAAACTTAGCCGTGTGAGGCGCTCCCAGACACACTTCACTGCACAAAGTTCTTTCTTCCTACCAAGCTGCTCATGCCGTTATGCCATTCTCTTATTTTATAAAATTATATTTTGTAGCACTTAAGATCAGTGTCCTGTAACCTCCTCAGATAGCCTTAGCAATGCCAACTCTGTCTGATATGTGTTTTATAACTTTCTGTAACCCACTTATTGCTTTTGGAGTACCTCTGTATGTGCATAATAAATGTCAGCTTCGGATAAAACTTCTAATTTTTAATTTGAGCTTGATAGGTCTATTTAACTTCTGACAGACGACAATTTTTGTTGAATGTTCTATGTAATGTGATATTTGGATGGCATCATCTGTGTGATGTAAGACATAATTATGTGTTTTAAAAGAGAAAATAAAATATTAAAAATAATAGTTCTTCAACCAAAAGCATTCAGAAAATATTAAACAAGGCAGAGTATTAAACTGCTATCCTTCAGAACTCAACTCTGATATCAATACTTTTATTCCATGTTTGATGGCTTCCTGATATCTAAAAATTTTAGTAAATTCACACATAAAAGTAATTCTTCTGGTAATTAGATATGTTTCACTAAAATTAAGGCTTCACATTGGAGAAGGTACCATTTTTAAGGGCATACTACTTGTATGCATGAAAATAATTTATTTGAAATTCCAGAGCTAAGAATATTCCTTTGAAACTGCAGTCAAGACCAGTTCGCCTACTAACCTTACCTTCAAACATGATGCTCATGAAAAGCTGGATTTTTGAAGCTTCGAACACCCATATTCCATGGGGAGCTTGAGGGGAACCTGGGGCCAATTCCCAAGAAGTGGACCTAGGATATTTATTGTCCACTCTTTTATCCAGTGTGAGTATGCAACTTGGTCAGGCTTCACTGTTTTTTTTTTTTTTTTTTTTGAGACAGGGTCTCGCTGTGTAGTTCGGGCTGGCTCTGAGCTCACTATGTAACCCAGGCAAGCCTCAAACTAAGCAATCCTCCTGTCTCTGCCTCCCAAGTGCTGGGATTACAGACGTGAGCCACCACGCCCGGCACTGTGGTATGTGGTATAGATTGTTGGTGGGCGTGAGTCTCCACGCCCAGCATTGTATGTGGTTTCTGGGGATCGAACTCAGAACCTTGTGCTTGCGAGGCAGGCATCGGAACCGCTGAGCTAATCCTCTGGCCCCAGGCTTCACTTTTGATACTGTTGATGCAAGAAGCCAAGCCCCAGCCCAAGGGCACTTTGCTTTCTTGTGGGCTCGGAAGAAGGAGACTGCAGTTTGACCCATACATGTAAACATCACCAGAGGATGCAGGAAGCATAAGCACTAGGTGGAAGAGAGCACTCCTGGACAGGGAGACAGCGGGGTAACATGCTGGGCCCAGTGGGTTATGTCTGCAACATTCAAGGACCACACCAAAGAACGTGCGTCACCTGGGTAAGGAGAGGCCACTAGGATATATGTGACTGGACGGGGTAGGAAGTACCAGATGGCTTTGGCTTTTATTTGAAGAAGGATAAAGAGTCTCCAGAGAGTTTTGCAGAGGACTGATGGGACCTTTCCACCAGCTATGACAGTGGAACCCCACCACTATGTCAGGCTTAGCCTCTGTCTTTATATTCAAGATATTTAATTTCACAAAACTAATTTGAGATTCTTAGATCTCATCTTGGCCATACAGGTGTTAAGGTCAGTTTCATTACATGAATCACGTGATATTTAAAATTGTTACTAGACTGTAGATGGGTCTACAAACTTTAAAAATGAATATATTCCATGACAGTAGAATCCATGGCTTTTTTTTGTTTTGTTTTGTTTTGTTTTTTTGAGACAGGGCTTCACTTTATAGTTTGGGCTGGCTCTGAGCTCACTATGTAGTCCAGGCAAGCCTCAAACTCAGCAATCCTCCTGTCTCTGCCTCCCGAGTGCTCAGATTACAGGCATGAGCCACCACGCCCGGCGAATCCATGGCTTTTATGATCAATATTTACTGAATCTCAACAGCTCTGAATTTAAATGTGCAAAAATATTCAGTACATGTTTTTCTGACTTATGAGAAAGAAAAAGAAACCATGAGAATTAGGAAATAAGAAGTACTTAATTTGTTGATTTTAATAATAGGATAGAAGAGGTTCAATTCAAAGTCATAATTTTCAGTCTTTAATAGCACTTAGTATCTTGATACTTTTGAATAGCTCTTTAGCCAGAGTCTTCATCCAAATCTTTTAGTAAGTTTATTTCTACATAAAATTAAAGATGCTTGCTGGGTGTGGTGGCTCACACCTGTCATCCCAGCACTTGGGAGGCAGAGGCAGGAGGATTGCTGGGTTCAAGGCTTGCCTGGGCTACATAGTGAGCTCAAGACCAGCCTGGGCTACATAGTGAGCTCAAGACCTTTAAGCAAGACCCTGTCTCCAAAAAAAAAAAAATTAAAAGTGCTTTTATAAGATAAATGTACAGGCAGTAGTCCTGCTGTGGTTATTACATCATGGGGCTAGTAAATTATTATCATGATTTTTCATTAATTTGGCAGCCACCTCACCCCAGATTTATACCTTACTGCCAAGCCCAGACTCTTTGTTTACACTGGGTTGAATTATCTTCTCCCAAATATTGCCAATTTAGATTCTCAGAATGTGACTTTGGAAATAAGGTGTTCGCAGAGATACATATATATGACCGGGCTATTCCTTCACTTGGAAGGTCTTTAATCCAAACACGAGGGTACTTATAAGAAAAACAACATTTGGACAAAAAGAGTCATGTAGAGAGGCTGTACCGTGACTGAGGCAGAAGTGGGACCGAGGCCAAGACAGGAACCGGTGAAATCAGGTGGAGTCTGAGGTGGATTCGCCTTCAGTGTTCCCAGGAAACATCTGTCAATATTTTGATTTCACGCTTATAGACCCTGAAACTGTAACAGGAAATTTCTGTCCAGACCCTCCAGTCTGTGGTTACTTTGTTACCCAGTTTTTGGGAACTAACACTTTCCCTGCGTGTTAAAAAAACAACATCCTGGATGTTAAAAAAACAACATCCCCCGAAAACATTAAACAATTTGGGAGCCACTCTGCAGCTAAGCAAATAAGTGTGGTTTGACATATGTGAAAGTCGTTCTTGGACTTGAACAGCATCACATTCTGACATCTCTAGTGGGAGCGGCGGTGGGCCGATGCCAGCATAACGAAAGACCATAGCACTGAATGCCCATCCAGGCTCCTGGTTTGGGGTTTCCAGTAGAGGAGAACTGTACTTCGCTGTTTTTGATGTGGGTGGAGATGTGTGTATCTTGCAGATTCATATGGAGCATAACAAACACTTGATTCTACAAAGAAGTCAAGGCAAAGAGAAAAATTGGACAGATCTTCCCCATGTCCCTAAAACAATTACTGTCTAACTTTGAATGCACTTGGGGTGTTTCAACTCAAGTGTTAGCTGGAGTGCTCAGAAACTGACTCGTGCCAGCATCAGAGGTAATTAGTGAAGATGTCCACACGAAGGGCTGATGAGGTTGACATTTTACTCTAGTTACATAAATTCTTTTTTTCACATTTCAACTCATTTGAATTTTGCTTCTGTTTCGAACAAAGATGTGGTCTCACATTCCCTGAAAATGTACTTACAATCGTCATGACAATGTAATGTTCTCCAGTGTGCCACACAAATACACCATATAAGATTATGAATCCAAATATACAAACAGAAAGACCCTCAGGTGGTTGTTAATTTTTGGCGCTGTGTGATTAAACTAGTTTTTTTAATGTTATCTTTTGCCAGTATCTAATTAGCAGAGCCATCTGCTGAAAGAGCAGTGGCCCATCTGCCTAGAATGTTGTTCTCTTCATTTTTATGAGAACTATCTGCCATCACTAGTCCCTATCTAATTAACTTCTCTTGCTGTGGAATGTGATAATACACAGTTTTGTTTATGTACTTCTGAGAACTGTGGATTTATATGTGTGTACCATGTACATAAAAAGATCTTTTTCTTTCCAACATCTGAGTTATTCTTGAGATCATAGTTCCATATATCCTAACAAGAATATGTCCCTGGGCAGAATGGTGAGGTGTGGTTTGTCTAATGATACACACGTCTCTGGGATTCTGTGGATGCACCAGGGCATGTCTGTGAGCCTTCCCTGCCTCTAATCATAGAGTGATGACTGTACAGCTGTCACTTCTGGAAAGTTAAGGATGCTCTAAGTCCAAGCTTAGGCTGCATCAGAAACGAATCAGAGTGTAGCCACTGTAACAAAGGAAATGAACATTGTTGGCTTCTTAGAGTCCTAATGATGCCGGCAAGGCTCATTTGAAACTCAGGTATTTCATGACAAATTGGCATCTGATCTGTATACCTGTTGTCTATGTCTGTTTTTCCTTCTATCAATTATTATCTAACAGAATATATTGTACTTGGTAGATTCTTAGTGGTTATTAAGTGCAAGAGAGAAGAAATGCACAAGGATAAATCAAATATTCTGTAAGTTGTTCAGTACCGAAGATAGTTTTGGTATGTATGTACAAAAAATGGGGCCAAAGTCAGGAACTTCTGCGCCATTTTAACTATAGTTATTTTCAGACTTCTTATCTATTACATACTGTCTTTGAGTAACCATATTATTACTGCCCTGTGTCTGCTAGTGAAAAATGTATAATGATCAGTAAATGCTGAATTAAATAGAGAATAAATACCTCTTTTCCTCTCCTGGACTGTCATGCAACAGAAAAGGGACAATAACATGACAAATGTTAAAGATTTCTTTGGGAAAGAAGATGCAGGGTTTAAGACTGTAAGAGTTGGCCCAGGGATTTAGCTCAGCCATTCCCATGTCTGCCTTGCAAGCACAAGGTCCTGAGTTCGATCCCCAGTACCACATACCACAATACCAGGTATGGTGGCTCATGCCTGTAATCCCAGCACTTGGGAGGCAGAGGTGGGAGAATTGCTGTGACTTCAAGGCTAGCCTGAACTACAAAGCAACATCCTGTCTCAAAAAGCAAAACAAAACAATCCACAAAAACAGAAATTGTGAGAGTAAAATTGAAATCTCAAAGGTAGAATACTTTAGTACTTGTGTTGACTGTTCCAAAGATAGGTGTAGGTGGTAGAAAGTGTTGAATGTAAAGACTAGCCAAAAAATGGCTACTCAAATCAATAACTAAGTTTTATTCCAAAGTAATGCTATAGGAAAGAAAAAAACTATTTTCAGTGATAATAGAACAGGTAGGTGGGTGTGGTGGCTCACACCTGTAGTCCCAGCACTTGGGAGACAGAGACAAGATGATTGCCTTGAGTTTGAGGCTAGCCTGGGCTGCATAGTGAGTTCAGGGTCAGCCTGAACTACAAAGTAAGATCCTGTCTCAAAAAACTTAAAAAAGAAAAGAAAAGAAAAGAAAAGAAAAGAAAGAAAGAAAGAAAGAAAGAAAGAAAGAAAGAAAGAAAGAAAGAAAGAAAGAAAGAAGACAATAGAACAGGATGGCTTGATTATAAGGTATTTAATTGGTTAGCATTGATCTAATGGAATAAAGAAAGCAATGACCAGATTTATTGGACAAACTAAATTCTAACAGAGTGGATAGTATGATAGAAGAAGGTTCAACTGGTGTCTGCATTTGTATCTGGTAGAATAACTTTTCCTCATAGCTGCCAAGTAACTCCATGGGCAAAGGTTAGTCGCAGGGTAACAAGTTAAAAACACTGATGAGTGCTCAGATCTAGTAAAATCAAGAAAAGTCATTCTCTTACTTAGATACATTTTCCATGATATGCTATGTGTTTACCCCTACTATCTTTTACAGTCAGCACACTCCATCTTGTAGGAAATAGGGAAAGGGGCTGTTGCCAGAACCCCTGCAGTTGTCTCCTATGAGCCACCACAGCACAAGGGGAATTAAAGAATTGAGACAGGTTGGGCTGGAGATTTAGCTCAGTGGTTCCAGCACCTGCCTAACAAGCACAAGGCTCTGGTTTGATCCCCGGTAACCACATACAATATCAGGCATGGTGGCTCACTGGCAGTCAGTACCATATACCACAAATGCCAGGCTTGGTGGCTCACGCCTGTAATCCCAGCATTCAGTACGCAGAGCCAGAAGGATTGCTGAGTTCGAGGCTTGGCTGAGCTACATGGTGAGCTCAGGACCAGCCTGAACTACAAAGCAAGACACTGCCTCCCAAAAAAAAAGAGGATTAAGACAGGAAAGGAGACTTAGGTTCTGGCCTGATTGGTGCTGCAGCAAAGACAAAGGAACTCAGAGTTTGCCACTCATTAGGTTTATAGGGAGTAACAGATGACCAGAGGGTGGAGATTATTTTAAATTGATAAGGATCTCATTATCAGAGAAAGTATCAGATGTCTGTAGGATGGTTAGCCTAGGACCATGAGCATCTTGTACTGATGAGGATCTTGTGAGGATTAGGAAAAAAGGTAAGAAGAGCACAAATGTTCTTAAGGCAGTAAGTGGGATAATTTAAACTAAGCAGTTGCCCCAGGTGCTATCTTTCTACTTGGTTCTCAAAGAACCAGCATGTCTTCAGCTGATGTAATCTTGCCCTTGGGCATCACAGGATTATGGGACCATTGAGGTCTCAGCTGGGACCAGAGGTAAACAGAGTTCTGTTTCTGCGTGCCACAGGAAGACTAGGCCTAATCATAATTTAATTGTGAAATGATTTTTCCTCAAAATTATGTAGAATTGTTCCTGACACACCCTTAATATAACATTTTTCTTTATCCTGTCTTCTATTCCAGTATAAAGTGAATCCATAGAAAAGCTATATGATCATGGTCTTTAATTAACTCTGGATTTGCATAAGATTGGCATGCTATAATGGATACTGTAATAAAAATGCCTCAGAAAAGTAACTTTCATTTTCAGTAATTGTCTTTGAAAAAAACCTGTATTTGTCCTATTTCCTGTTTGTCTAATAAAGTTGGATGAGCAGTTTGCTGGTTTTCAGTAAACTAGATAAACAATAGAATATTTGTTAAAAAAAAAAAAGAGAACTCTTACATTTTTTCTGTTACTTTCCCTTTCCAATCTTTCATCAGCACTTATTTTGAGACTGCAAAAGCTATTTGCAAATTCCATGGACGGACGTGTGAAACTGTTCACTTTCCTTGCTAACAGCAGGACCTAAGCTGTTTTGATGGCCTGTGATAAACATTCAGCGTAGTCCTAGGACTCACCCTGCTCCTCCCAGCTCTTGTGTAGACCGAAGGGACTCTTAATATTTAACTTTTAACAGAATCCCTAGACCATGGAGAATCACTGTGAGTGCCTCTTTAGCTAAAGTCTTTCACTAAATGATTTCCCTAGTAATTACAGCACATTAATTCCTCTTTGTGATTTGTGACTCTAAATCCTCTGGAATATAAAATTAAGTAACAAAAATTAAAGGCGTAATAAGACCTACAATGCTAAGAGAATGTATCATAGAATATACAAATTCTTCTCCAAGTAAAGGCAAAACAATGGATGTCCCTAAACTAAAATAAAAGAATGAACTTTATGAAGAAATTTAAGAAAGAAGTGTACTAGTTTTTAAATCACACAAACATAATGCATCTATTTACAGTTTTCTTAATTTGAATTTTATGGGGTTACAGAGTTACTACTGTGTATGAAGCTTTCACTTTTTGAATGTCTTCACTTTTTCTGAAAGTTTTTGCTATCCTGAGTAGAATTTCGACATTATCTGTTACTTCTCTGTTGCTATCAAGAATTATGCACAGGAAAACAGCACAGAAGAATTAACAAATTCTCTTATCAGATAAAACCTTCCAATCTGCCCAAAGGAAAACAGTTACAATATTGTTCCTCTTTAAAAGACATGACATTGTTCTTTCTGGAATACTTTTCTTAAGGACCTATGTTTGCCAAGTAAGATAAGTTAGACAAATTACGCAGTATGTTATGACTTAATCTGTTGTATAACATTCTTTAGAGGACAGAAGATTTCAGAAAAGTTTTTAGCCTATTTTTATTATCCTTCCAAGTTTAGGAGAATTAGGAAAAGAAATCATACCAGTAACAAGAGTAAAATCAATATTTCCTTCAAATTATTTGTTGTTAATCCATATTTGCTTTAGTTTAGTTAACATGATTCTAAATTAATAAAAAAATGTCTCCAGCTAAACATTTTCCTATTATGATTTATCTGGTATACATCTCTGATTCTTCAGAAATCGAATTTTAATAGTAAGATGAAAAAATAACTGCAATAGCAAGTGAGGAAGTGGAAAAAAATTCTACCTTGTGAAATTCTAGGTGGCATACAATGACAGAAAAGAAAAGTAAGTCCAGTTATCTGCATTTACTGAGGAAGAGTCACGCTCTCCACATATGAATGTGCAGAGATAACATTCATCCTTATGGAGGGAGTGCTGTCCGTTATCTAAACTCATCATACATTGTTTTTGTGATTTCAGATGTGAAAATATATATATCAAGTTGACCAGCAGGAGTGAGATTTAGAAAGTCTGAGAAAACGTAATTGAAAGTCGTGGCTGTAAATATTTAGTCAGAGCTAAGAACAGCACGAAAACTGCTTGTCTGGAGGATAAGATAGAAGGATTCTTCACATGAGCCATTTATTTACTGACCACCATATGTATGTGCTTCTGGGCACTGAGAAAATGCAGCATTTGGCTCACTTTGTGTCTGCAGATACTGACGAGTGGCATGCTGTTCTTGTGGACTCCACTGGTTTAACTGGACATTCAGATCATTTTATTTCAAGGCCCTGCTTTCCCCCTCCACTGGCTCTGCCCTTCGGTCTCCCATGGAGTGGCCTGCTCGCTAGCAGTGAGGAGATCTGAGTGGCCTTATATTAGGACTAAAAGGCAACTACTCAAGATATGAGCCTTTCAAGTGCCTTAGCTTTAAAGCCAAATGTAAGCCCTGGGTGGGAGTTCATGTATCTGTGTGAATTCTGCACTGGTATGAAATTGTGGGTGTCAGAGAGCACCGTATTTCTCAAGCTGCTTACCATGTGTTCTGTTATTACCCCTTCTGTTGCATCGAAAGCATAATGGTTGGTGTTGCTTTGATGTTTTGTGCAGGCTGCGGAGTGGGCGTGCGATGAGGCGACCGTGAGGGCCTGTTACAGCAAAGGCAAGTCCAAGGTAAGAAGGCTGCGGGGAGGAGCAGTCACCACCACACTGGGTGCAAGGGCTGCTGGGATTATTTTAATTCCTGACCATTTGCAACCTTGCAAAGAGAAGAAAGCCCGGTTCAAAATATGCATACAGTCAATACTCAAGCGCTTCACATTAAATGAAAAGGAACCAACAGTCAAACACTGTCCCAGAGAATCAGAATATAAGATCAAATCCCGTCCATGCTTTCGCTCATCAAGCTAAGATCTGAAATTAGCCAACTGCGGTATTATTTGGAAACAATACAAGCGTGGATTTTTAAACTAATTTTTTTTTTTTTTGAGACAGGGTCTCGCTTTGTAGTTCAGGCTGGCCCTGAGCTCACTGTGCAGCCCAGGCAAGCCTCAAACTCAGCAGTCCTCCTGTCTCTGCCTCCCGAGTGCTGGGATGACAGGCGTGAGCCACCACGCCCGGCTAAACTAATATTTTTATTCTCACCTTTCACACTTCACTGCTAACTATAAATATAACTAGATGATAAATAAAATTATAATATCAAAATAATTTGGCATGTGCTCTTTAAACGTTATCCTAACATACCCTTTCAGTTAGCTTTTTATCCTTTGATGCTAAACTCTACATGTCCACGTTCCCTTAGAAAGAGCCCCTGACGGCGGAGGCAGTGTTTTCAAGCCTCCTGTCCTTCCCAGGCTCGGTTTTACACCGTCGAGGGGTGGGTGGGAGGTCCGTGTCCACCTGTCTACACCGCACGATCGCGAAGTACATGGATGTTTAGATTCGTTGTAGTGTGTACAAGGACACACGACTCTCCTTACTTCCTGCAGCAGGTCTGGAGTCCTCTTCGGGGTCTTTGGTTGTGATTCTGCAGCCGCTCTGTGTCCTGCGTCTATTAGAAACGTTTATCTGCCAGTGCTTCTGACTTCAAGGAGGAGCCAGGAGGGGCCCAGAGAGTTGGCCAGAATCAGGAGGATGAGGTCACTGTCACGTTTTCACCGGACAGAAATCGCTGTCGCTGTGACAGTGAACTGTGCGGATAGTGGAGAAAGGACGGGCTGTGTAGGAAGTGGGGGCTTCATAGCTCGGCGTCTTTCCCTGTAGTAAATGTTTTCAAAATTGACACATTGTCTTCTTCGATCAGCCATGTGTGTATATAGATATTCAAAGTCGCTCCTTCTGTTTGGCTCTTTCTCCTGCCTGGAATGTCTGAGTCTGGATTGGGCGAAGCTGTGGCGCCCCCTGAAGGAGCCCCCTGACGCCCGCCTGGTGGCTGGCTGTGCGGGGGGCATAGCGGGCTGGGAGGCCGGTGTGCAGAGGCGATGGTGGGAAACAGCCTTCCTTCCTGGGCGTACCGCTTGGCACCTCCGGGTCCTCCTCGGGCGCGGCACCGCCGGGTACCTGGGCTGTGATCATGCACCTCCCCGGCCCCGGCTGCGCGCGCTGCTCTGCCGCGTCCTTACCCCTCCTGCCCGCCGTCTCCCTCTTGTCTTCCTGTGTGTCTTGGGGCGCTGCCCTTCCTCCCTTCCTTTCTTCCCAGGCCTCGGGGTACCATAAGCACTCCTCGAGCCGGGGACGCCCCGCAGCCCCAGGCGTCCACACCAGTTTTGCAGTCTGTTTCTGAAACGTTTGTCCCACCGAGTGGCCTGAGCTTCCTCCCCTCCCGCGGGGTCCGCTGGAGCCCTCACCCTTCAGGGACGCCCCAGCGGGACAGAGCGTGTCACCTGCCACGGCTGCCGTCAGGGCAGGACCGTGCTCTGTCCAGTGCGCTGTCTGGAGCGGTGAAGTAAATCAGCAGCTTCCCTGCCCTCTGCCCACCTTGCCAGGACAACCACGAAGAACCGGAACTGGCGCCAGGCACTCAGGTGCGTTGACCTGCCTGAAAATCAGTGCTGCAGTTTCTAAATCAGTGACGGTGCAGACGCATTTGGCATTGCTCTTTTGGCTTGTTGTCCTTCCTGAGACTTTTCCTGGCTCTTTTGTACCACATAGTTACTTCCGTGTTCACAGACGTGTTAATTCCCTTCCCTCCGGGGACTTGTGACTTCCTGCGCTGCTTGTGTATTAAAGAAAAACACCTGATGGCTTAACCTAGCCCCGGGCTCCTCCTCCACCTGTGCTGAGAGCCTCTAAGGTTGGGAGCATGTGCGTGGTTTCCTTTTTCTAGTCCTGTTTCCGGAGGAAGTTGGTTTCTGCTGAATCACAACTGGCTCATGCTTTACTTTATCCTGTGGCCGCTTTTTGGCTGTTGTTTAGAAGTCAGAAGTTTCCTAGCAGAGCAGGAGACCAGCGCTCCCTCAGTGCACGATATCCCTTTTGTGCATCCTATGCCACTGATTGAGTTGTCCTGATACAAAGAAAGAAAAGGACGAAGAGAGACATAAAATAAGACCACATATTTAAAATTCATGTTTTCAGTTTTAATGGTAAATGTAGTACCAAATCTTAGTAAATTGATTCAAACTGTGTGGGCCTCATTTTTAAACAGTAACACTTCCAGGCAAACGAAGATGACTGTCCAGCACCGCGTGCACTGAGGGACAGACTGTGGTCCCTGCGGGTGGCAGTCTCTCCCGGACACCCAAGCAGCCTGTGGTCCTGAGAGGTGGAATTCAGCGGACTCAGCACTGTGTGCAGGGGCCGCTCACGTGTAGCAGACAGAGCAGGGCTTTGCAGGCATCGGGACCCGGCCCTACACCTGGTCCTTGGGGCGAGAGCAAGAGCCCTGTGGCTCCTGTGTGGGTCCCTTTCACGCATCCCTCTTGCTTCCTTCAGATGCCACGGAGGGCCACTGCTGAGGGCACAGCAAGGCTCCGCCCTGGGGTCACCACGGAGAAGCCTGGCAGCCCCTCCAAGTCTCCCCAACTGCAGAATTTCAACACCCCAATTCCTCTGTCCCTGTGGCTCTTGGGGGCCAAATCACATAACCTTTCATGCTCAGTTTGAAAGAAATGCAGTTTCTCCTCAGAGGAGTGGAATTCAGGCTGAAGTAAAATTCAACTATCCATATTTTTGCTTGTGCCATCACATTCTCAGAACTTGCCCAGAAGTACAAGGTTTCCCTTCTCTCAAGGAATAATGCAAACTGTGACATCTCAAACATGAGAAGAATCCCAGCCACTTGAACTTTTTTCCATCCTCCTACAAACAGCCTGTGCTGCGCTGCAGAACGCCTTTCCCGAGGGCAAGGCGGCGTGGAGGTGCCCAGCTGCGCCCACTGGCTGCTCTGATGAGCATTCCTCGCCCGGCTGCGGCGCCAGGACAGACCCTGACAGCGTTCCTCCAGGCGCCCTAGCATGGCGGGGGCTGGGCACAGGCATTACCTCAAGGGCAGCACACTCAGTTGACCCCTGGAGCCCGGCTCCGAGGAGCGCAGGTGTTGGGTGGGAGGGACACACCTGTAATCCCGGCCACTGGGAAGGCTGAAGCAGTTTGAGACCCTGTTTCACAGTTTTATAGAAGCCTGGAAATGTAGCTGTGTTCTTGTCGATCAATCCTCAGAATGCAGAAGAAAAAAGAAAGGGTGAAAAAAAAAATGAAGCATGAGATTGCCAGTTCATCACAAGGCTCAAGTTCTGAATCGCTGACAAAGCGATCAGCTCACTGGCTGCAGATAAACTTTGCATGTAGTGAAGGGCGAAGAGTCCGTTTTTATGGATTCAAAGCTTTGGGTGGTTGCGTGAAGTCCTTTGAAACAGGCTTATAGAAATTATAGGATACTGTAGCACTGCTTAAACATATTTCACATAAATATTATTTTAAAGACAAATAGTCAGTTGTCTCACCATCTAACAGTCATCCCTTGTCTGTTCGGGCTTCTTCTGTCTGGCCCGGGGCCCCTCCCACCACGACATTCAGAAACTTGACAAAGGAAGCCTTCGGCCTGCTAGAGGGAATGAAAGGGCTGCCTTATATTTGTCTGACACTTGGTGATTTTCAAAAGGCTCTTGTTCATGATCCTACTTTGGGTTTTCTGACACTGAGTTCCGAGAATTATTTTGATAGTTAGTGAGAGAGTTTTGATTAGAATCTAGGGCCCTGTGTATTCTCCATTGTAATCTTATTACCCAAGGTGTCCCTGCATGCTAGTAAAGATAAGAAAAATGGTGTGCCCCCCTTAGAGCCTTGGCAAAAGAGGGCTAGAGCCTGACATTTTCACCTCAATGTCAATGTTTGAAAACTCTGAGTCAACGGGATGCAACCTATTTAGGCCTTTATTCTACAAAACCGCTTTAAAAATTAGAGATACTTTGGCCAGAGGGTCAGCTCAGTGGTTCTGGCGCCTGCCTCGCAAGTGCAAGGCCCTGAGTTCGATCCCTGGTAACCACATACAATGCTGGGCGTGGAGACTCACACCCACCAACAATCAATACCACATACCACAGTGCCGGGCATGGTGGCTCATGCCTATAATCCCAGCACTCGGGAGGCAGAGACAGGAGGATTGCTGAGTTTGAAGCTTGCCTAGGCTACATAGTGAGCTCAGGGCCAGCCTGAACTACAAAGTGAGACCCTGTCTCAAAAAAAAAAAAAAAAAAAAAATTAGAGATACTTAGGCCCAATACTAACATCCTGTGCAGGTTTGCACAATGGATTTTTTTTCTAATGAAATGCTCAAACAAATTTTGTCTTGAAGTAAGGTTGATTGAAAATAATATGTAAATAAGTATAATACATTCAATATATAATTTCACTAAACATTATATAGCATATAACACAGAATTATATAGAATTATGTATATATTTTTTTCTCTCATTAGATATAGAAAATCTCCCTTGAAACTTATCTCTTAAGTTCCTCATTTACAGTTCAACCAGCTGTGGGTTATGTACTCTGTAGTTAGGGTCATAATGGTCACGTGTATTAAACATGTACAGAATTTTCCAGTCATGACTGCATGATGAATACAACTGTTTCCCAACCATTTCAGGCACTAGAAATTGTCTAAAGATAACCTAACGTACCTGGCAAGGTGAGTGCAGGCTCTATCCAAATTCTGCAGAGGGACTCAGGCAGCCTCAGACTTGGGCACTTTAGGAAGCCTGGAATAAGCACTTAGGGATGCCAGGGACCACGGCCCTGCATTTTTCACTTGAATGTAAATCCACAATTCGCCACATGCAATCAGACGATAGGGTTTTCAAGAGTCAGCTGGGAATTGGGAACAGGGTTGGTTGAAGGGCTAATGAATTACCATAAATAAATCATGGTAACAAAGACACTGCCTTCAGCTGCCTGGCCAGCCACCAGCCCCTTGTTCTCCTCCCCAGAGGGACAGGTGGGACAATGACTAGAGTACTGCTGAGAGGACAGTCGAGAAGTCCATTGTGTCTCCTGTCATCTTGGCGTATAGTTGCATATCTTTTGTCAGCAAAATAGACCTGTTTGGGCAAGAAGAATGGTGAACAGCTAAAGAAAAACCAGTTAATTTATTAAAAAGATATGCTATCTTTCCTGGGATTGGTGCTAGGCCTTATGTCCTTGAACCCAAGTGGGCTTTGGCTGCCCCACCAGAAAGGCCTCTCTGTGAGCCAAGGATCATGCTCTTGGCCGTCAACTCAACACACTCGTCTGGAAGTCAAGGACAAGCTGACTTCCCTAAGGATCACAGGCACACACGGGTCATTTTAATGTCCAGCTTGTGTTATGAAAACCCAGATTGTTGACTCTCGTTATCAACTGCAGAAGCCTTGGCCAGCAGGCTGTTGGAGGCCTTGAAGATGTGTTCTGTGACTTCTTGGGAACCAGAATTCATGAAGGCCACTTTATAAAATTTCAAGGGATAGGAATGGAGTAGAGGAGAAAGTATAGATGAAGAAAGGAAGATGGCAGCCATTTAAATATGCTGATTTATAAAGGAAAGCTTTAGAAGACTCCCCAGAGGGGACACGCACAGAGATGGGTCCTGTATTTTAAAGTGGTGATTCTAAGCAGTGCTTCAGACAAGTTCAGGTAACTGAAGAAAAGGCTGAGTTTGTAGCAGAGATACCAAAGCAATTTGCCTGGTGATCTTCTGCAGGAGAACCTGAGTCTTAGAATCACCACCAAAAGGAGACCACTTATTACAGAGGTCTGGCACTTTATGTCACTTCTTTGGTTCTTAATTTTGACTCTCCAAAAGCCAAGTATCTCTGTTTCCTTCCTTTTCAGCTTTGCGTGCTGTTGGGCTTGAGTGAATCTCTCTTTAAAACAAGTTGTTATTATTTTAAGTGTATTTGTGTGGAATTCACATCTGGTCTTCTTCTAGAGCCAAGGGAGTAATTTGTGAGTTGGACCCAAAGGAACTTCCCAGTGAGTCAGGCTGGGAAGCTGGAGCCTGAGCACATGCTGACCCGGCCTCACGGGTGACACTCAGGCTCCTCTTTTTGCTCCCCCTACACCACCCTGGTCCTGGGACTCGTGGTGACCCGGCTCACATAGAACGTGTCCCTTTACTCTTACTAAGTTCCATTTTTCACCAGCTCCCAGGGGCCCCCACTCCCTCCTGCTGCAAAGACTTCCCTGGCCTCTTTGTCTTTCTGTCCTGGCGTCTCGCGTGGCTCTTCCTTCTTTATTAACACGGTGTTAGGGGGCGACAAGAGGAAGCAGATGCCTTCGTGGGTGGAACGCGCTCCTCCATCCGCCTTTCGGTCCTGCCTCACCTCCCCTTCGGACGTGACACTGCCAGCTTCCTTCGCCCCGCCTCTCCCGCTCACACGCTTCTTCAGCCTGATTCCACACCACGCAGCTGCTCCCGCTTCTCTGTCAGGCAGTGATGGCCGTCGTGTTGCTCCAGCCTACGGTCTCCTGTGGACTGCGCTCTTCCTTTGGGAAATGAAGATAAACACCCCTCTGCTTTCCTGATGGCTCCTCCTTGTGTAATTGACCAGCGGCTTCTGCTGTCTCTTCTCCAGGTCTCTGGGACTCAGATTTGACCCTATCTTTTTAATCCAGATGATTCTTTAGAAATAATTTACCTTTGACCATTTTGCGGCCTCTGGCATTTTTATACCTTGTAGCAGGCTCTGGCTTAACAAAATAAGAGTTCTTGTTCATCTTATCCTGTTTTTTTTTTAAATTGCATTCTTTATTGGTACAATTTGCATACATCTCACAATCACACATAACATTGGGGAATTTGTACCAATATATGACAAAGTCGATTCTCATTTTTACCCATATCCCCACCCACACCTCCCCACCCCATCTTACCCTGTTTTTGAAGAAGTTCTAAAAACAGGAATAGAAAACAAACGAAATGCCCACCTGTCTATATTGGTTGTAATTTTCCACCCCAGCCTTTGTTGCAGTGTCACCATCGTGTGTGTATATGTGTGTGTGTGTGTGTGTGTGTGTGCGTGCGTGCATGTGTGCGTGTGCACGCGGTGTGTGTGTGTCGTCCACTGTGGCCACAGAGCACACGAGTCCTGTGTCTGGGACGAGACAAGAGTGAGCAGACCCCGGTTCCCGTCCTCACTCTGACCCCGAGCTTTCCGATCCCTGGTCTTCCTGGTGTCTGGAGTGAGGTTTCCGTCGCTCCCCTTGGTCTCCGCCTGGGAAAGGGCAGGTCCACGGCTTGTGGAAGTCTCTGTCTCATTCCTTCCCTTTGGAACTCTCCTCGGTCACAAAAACACCGCAGAACAAAACAAGACGAAAGAGCTTCTCAAATTGTGTTGCCTTCCTCAGTTACTCAATTACTCTCACTGTTTGTACTTATTTCTTAATTTTCCTTAAAATTAACATAGAGCATCTGGATATTTTCTTCCTCACTTTAGCAGCCAACGCAGCTTTGTTGCTGCTCCGGTTAGTGTTGCTGTTAGCAGAAGTATCTGCCTTTGATATTTCATTTCTCTTTTAGAAAGCCAATTCTGCTATCAGCACACTTGATGCCTTCTGAGCCAGGCTCTGCAGCAGACTCGGTGGTGCCCATCCATACTGTCATGAAGACTGGGTTCCTTGGAGATAGAGGGCTGCTGTGCCCTTAAATCCAGATTTCCGAAGTACTTCTCACATCGTGTGGCCTTGCTCGGTTCGGCCACCAGGTCCCGCCAGTTTAACAGATATCAGCTTTGTCTTTTCACACCTGACACCTTGGTCTATGCATAGCAAGAGCGGAAACTACGAAGAGGGCCGCACTCTGGTTTCCACATCGCTTATCTCCTACATTCTTTTATCCATTGATGACAAATAGGAGATGATTTGAAACTTCCATCGGTTCCTTCCAGTGACTGCTGCTGGGCACCCCCAGCTTCTGCCTCGCCTCTTCTGGCCCAGTGACGGTGCCGTGCCCTTTTCCCAGCCTGACATCTTTTCCTTCTTTTTTTTTTTTTTTTTTGTTTGAGACAGGGTCTCCCTTTTGTAGTTCAGGCTGGCTCTGAGCTCACTATGTAGCCCAGGCAAGCCTTGAACTCAGCAGTCGCCTGTCTGCCTCCCGAGTGCTGGGATTACAGGCATGAGCCACCACGCCCGGCTCTGTGGTATATGGTATTGATTGCTGGTGGGCGTGAGTCACCACGCCCAGCATTATATGTGGTTACCGGGGATCGAACTCAGGACCTTGCGCTTGTGAGGCAGGCGCCGGAACCACTGAACTAACCCTCTGGCCCCATCTTTTCCTTCTTTACTTACTAACATCCTGCACGCATCCAGTGAACTGATCCCGGAACCTCACTACACCATACACCTTCTTTAAAACAAATGAGAAGAATCAACTCATTCCAGCGCCCTCTCCTGCCTCTTCCTTCCATCTCCCCTTAGAGAGCTGGGGAGTGAGTCCCTCCTCGCTTCCTCCTGTGGGTATGGATAGATCCGTAGTAAGTGCCACGACCCTGTACTTTAACTTTGCTGCCTAAACTGATATGTAGTGCTGTAGCTACCAAAGAGTAGCCGGTCCCGAATCCTGCAGAACGATGACCTTCCTAACATTGGTCGTGGCCCGTCAGCCCATGGCCATACGTCCAGTCTTCTTCTGTTGCTCTGCCGTCCCTCAGTGTGGGCCTTTGTCCCATAAGTCTGGGAAAACTTTCCTTAGGTTTGTCCTTATACTTTCACATTTCAATCGATGATAATTACTACCTGTAGATACCAGCGATGCATCTCGTGCAATGTGAGCCCTTAGAAATGAATTCCAATTTACAGACGTTTCACATGATGATGTTAGTGGAGAAGCATTTGCAACATTTTTATGAAGTCTTGAGGCAGTTTGCCAAGGTTCTTCATGAGCAGCATGTAATTTGATCGTTTTATTTATTTTCCTAATACATGTCCAGGAAAATTTTACAAGTTTGTCCTGCAATTCAAAATGATCCCCTGTTAAAAGAAGGCACATAGTTTGAGAATTTGTCTGAATGTGAGGTTTTCTGTATACATACGTTTTATTGAACACGTGCTCAACTACCGAAAGAGTAGCACGATCAATAGTTCTGTTACTATTCCTGGTGAATATCTGAGAGACTTGTCTATTTTTAGTAGCCAGACAAAGTGCATAGACAGTCTCCATGCCTCTCGTCTCAGGCCTTGCTGACCTGTTTCTCTGGTTTTATTTTTTCCAGGATGAGTGTCAGAACTACATCCGGGTACTCTTGGTGGGCGGCGACCGGCTGTTCACCTGCGGAACCAACGCCTTCACCCCCGTGTGCACCAGTCGCTCGGTAGGGGTTCGCTCTGAGCCTCAGCAGAGCTTAACATGAGGAGGAGCCAAACTTTCCAATAGAAAATTAGTTTTTAATGCATCTCTATATATCAAGGAGTTGCTCTTTAATTCCAGACAACTTTTTTAATACTGAAAAAGTATTTGATTTGTTAATTCATGTCTAATCATTTATAGAAGGACCTGGAAATAATTATAGCTTATATAATCAAATTTAAATGTTTCTAAATTATTTCAAACAGCATTTTCCCCAGTGAGCCCACCCATTATTCATGAACGTATTGTATTTCTTTTACTGTGCTTTATGGTTATTGTTAAGTATTAGGAGTTGCTGTTAAGTATTAAGATGGTAAACATCACAGTCCAGGGAAAGAAATGTGGCTGCAAATTGGATGGAAAGTCCCAAGAATACACCCAAAGAAATACAGCCACAAACAAACTGAAGCGGTAGTGGATACTCTTCCCGTATCCTACGGTCGTAGCCAGAGGAAGTTCCAACACGCACATCCTACTGCAGTGGCATGGAGGGGCCTCGGGACACCTGTCTGATCTTCCCCATTCAGGATATTAATTTAATTTAATCTGTCTTGGGGAAATACAATTATGTTAATTTCCTAGTAGTACAACTTTGCTCATCACCTTAATTCGTCATCTGTTGTTACTGCTCATTAGTTTCAGGTTAATGCTCAGGAACTGGAAACAAGGTGGGGAAGCAGGAGGGAAAGGGGTGCCCTTCCCGAGCTCCAGGCTTACACCCTGCCCGCATTCCTGACCCGCCCCAGGAGTGCCTGGCTCTCCGGGTGCAGATCTGAGTGGTTTGACTCACTTCCCCGGCTCCACATCCAACAGCAAAGTGAACAGAGGGTCTGCACGGTCCTGCCTCACGTCTGCACTGATTCCTGGATGCCCAGAGCCAGCGACCGAGCCGATGTGTGTGAACATGCCCCAGTTCCCAGAGAGCATTTCTCGTTATGTGAGCAGTTGGGACCCAGCATTTAGGAGGCTGTGTCTGTTCAAGACGGTGACAGGACACCTCGTGGCCCTGCAGTCACACCAGTGTCACAGCCCGTGTCTTTGTGATACCAGTAAACAAACTGGCACACTTGATAAACAGAAACAAAACCTCCATTTTCTGACTGAATCCAGTGTAGCCAGCTGAATTCTAATGACTAGAGGAGTCTTGCAAGTCTCTCAACTGTGAGGTGACCCCCCCATCCGTGCGTGGTCAGTGTGTGCTGCGTGCACATGTGTCCTCACCCGTGGGCTCAGTATTTAGAGTATTTATAGTCTTCTGATTCACTTTTATTGATAAAATTGTACATAATTCTTTATTATGATTTATATATCTGGAGGTTTTGAACTTGAGGTCGCTACTAAAGTGAAGAACAGGCAATTGTCGTACATTATAAGTCAAAGCCATATCTAAAATAATCTTACTTCATCGTTTGTAAGTATTCAAGAGCATGAGGCTCATTCAGTCTTCAGCGATGGGCAGAGTGACTGATGGATTCTCTGGCCATGACCACAGCGGGCTGCTCTCACAGCGCCTCGGTGTGAAGCTTTTTCATCTCTTACGTGCTTGGGAGAGTTTATGGCGCACATTTCACTTGTGATTGTGGCGGCTGGGATCCGTGCGGGACTCTAAGGGGCTTCACGGAATGTGATTTGTTTCGCTCTCCTCTTCCCCCAGTTGAGCAACCTGACGGAGATCCATGATCAGATCAGTGGCATGGCCCGCTGCCCTTACAGTCCCCAGCACAATTCCACGGCCCTGCTCACGGCCGGCGGGGAGCTCTATGCTGCCACAGCCATGGATTTCCCAGGACGAGATCCTGCCATTTACAGAAGTCTGGGCGTCTTACCCCCACTCCGCACCGCGCAGTACAACTCCAAGTGGCTCAACGGTAAGCCCACAGCCACTCCCAGTGTCGCGGGCCACGTGCTTGTCATCAAGTATTTGTTGCTACTATACAAACTGTCACACTTGGTAAAGATATACAAATCTCCATTTTCTAAAAAAAATCAAAGCTAACTGCTTGAGTTTTGATGATCGGAAGAGCAGTGCATGCCTTTTAGTGCAAGCATGTGATCTTCCCAACACCACTGACCGTGAAAACAAAGCTATTGTTGATACGAACATTCGTCAAAGTTTTGGTGTGTTTTTTTTCTATGTTATTGTTTGAAATCCAGGAAATTTGACATTGACTCATAGGAATGTGTGAACTCATGTGCTTTCTTTCTCAACTTCTGTATTGTATGTTTTGAAACAAATTACTAGCAGTTCATGATGTTTACACACAGCATGTGAAATAATGCACTTGGCTGCAGATATGTCCGCAAAAGTTGGCAATCAACTCACACCAGCAGTTTGGAAAGGCATCTTATGCCTGGGTCAGCTTGGTCCTCTGAGTGGACGTGAATCTGAGTCTTGTCCTCTCAGTTTGTGGTGCCTCTCCCCATCAGCTTGGTCCTCAGGCTGTCTGGGCTGAGCTCACAGGTGCAGAATAACTGCTAGAATTTTGGGCGCTGCAGCCAGCTGCTGTACTGCCCTCTGAAAAATGTGCCACACTGCTAATGTCCACTTCTTAATGGCGTCCAGTGGCAGGAATCTAGTTGCCACTTTCTTTGGGACACAGTTTGTGCGTCCCCCTGTGGAAGCAGATGGTGTCCTTTCATTCTTTTTTTTTTTTTGAGACAGGGTCTCATTTTGTAGTTCAAGTTGGCCCTGAGCTCACTATGTAGCCCAGGCAAGCCTCAAACTCAGCAATCCTCCTGCCTCTGCCTCCCGAGTGCTGGGATTATAGGTTTGCACCGCCATGCCCGGCATTGTGGTATGTGGTGCTGATTGCTGGTGGGCATGAGTTACCACGTCCAGTATTGTTCTATGTGGTTACTGGGGATCGAACCAGGGACCTTGTGCTTGCTAGGCAGGTGCTGGAACGACTGACTTGACTCTGCAGACCCACTGGGTGGAATGCATTCTATGCTTGGCCAGCTGATATGCAAAGGGAGGGGCATAACCAGCTCAGTGCCTAACTTGGCCATCAGTGCTTCCCACTGTGGGGTGCTGCTGGTTTATGATATGTAGTGCAACTGTAGAATTTGAAAATAATTTCAAGGTTAAGTGTGGTGGACCTACACTCCGGATTTTGGGTCAGCACAGCATGCATTATGGCGAATGACATCTTCTCTGAAGATCAGGCCCACCTCCCCCTCCCTGGCCTGCACTGGGAAGACCTTCGTACCCTGGGGGCAGAAAACACAGCTGGAGGGTTCCAGAGTTTTGTAGGAGAGTCATCTTGATCCTCTCACCTATTTGTTGGTACTTCTTTCTCCTGTTGAAACCTGTGATGCCATTCCTTCTACTGCTGGTCCTGTCTTCTCTAACTGGTCTTCCACTCAGGATGGATTTTGCCATCTTAGCCACTTGAGCATAGAGCTTTTAGGGTTTGCATTTCAGCTCCAATAGGCTCCAATTCAGTTGTTCATGGTCTGCCCCCTTCCACTTCTCAGATGGTTCCTTTTCTCCCTTCCCAGCTGGACCGGACCCCTGAGAGCCTGGCTCACAGACATGAGTCCTTCTTCCCATTTCCTCTGCTTGCCTCTGAAATGCAGCACAAGCCCCTCTCTGATAGGTTCTCTAGGGATGAACCAAGGGGATCTTTCAAATTTGTAAACCAGCGTGGTTCACTTTCAGCTCTTTTAACATCCTCCTTTTGTTCAGAAAAGAGACTCTCACTCCTGTGTGGCTCTGAGCAGCTTACTTCATGACTTCTTGGCCACACTTTGTTTCCTTCTTTCTACCCGTCACCACTCAGTTAAGTCATTCCTCGGAGTCTTCCCATGGCTGAGATCCTCTCCTACTCTGGCCCACTGTCCAGGTTGGTCTCCCAGCAGACCTTCTTCCTCAGATGCTGGGCACTCTGTCCTCTGTTTTCCAGCCCCAGCTTGTGTCCAACCCCTCCTGGCGTCTGCCCCAGGCATCTGACAGAAGAGCCTCCCACTCGGCCATCCCAGCACCCTATGAACTCCTTTGGAACATTCTAGCATTATCTTTTTGAATATTTATTATTCCTGGACAGCCAGTCTCATGGCAGATGTGGCCATTTACTATTACATTTCTAGTTTACTGCATTACGAAATACTTCCTGAATTCATAAAGCACACCTCTGAGTGTGTATTTGTGTGGTCATGGAGACCTGACTTAAGGGAATGTTTATGGCTCCATGTTCCTTTCTTTCTGGTACTGTGGCCCTGAGCTGCCATGTCAGTCCCTTCTACCATGATGTTTCTGTTTTAGGTGCAGCTGACTATAGACTGAATCCTCTGAAACCATGAGTCAAATCAACTGTCACTACTATTAAATTGTGGGTGTTGACTATTTGTTTTCAGTAGTGGAAAAGTGGACTAATATAAAAAGTTGGTGCCAAAGAAGTGGGGTCATTTCTGTGACTGCACTTGACCAGTGGTGTAGAAGCATTAAAACCAGGTTTGTGGGGGGATTTGGAAATGTTTGGGATGTGGATTACAGAAGCTGTGCAGTGCTGTAAGCAAAGCTTCATGGAGGACTCCAGTGGGAGCTTAGAAGATCAGAATGCTGATAGGAATGCAGACCGTAAATCCAGGCTCAAGTAGTTCATTTGGGACCGAGGACTTCACTGGAGTTCATGCGTGTTACATTCTGACAAAACAAACATTCTAGCAAGAAAACAAAACTAAACTATCTCTACATTTTGCCCATGTCCTGAAACTGTCAGAGAATGAGATTAAGGGTAGTGAACTAATTGATATAGCAGAGGAAATTTCATGCAATTCAGATTGTAATTTGCATAGTGCTAGCTGTTTTCTGCCAGATTTATAGTGAGAACTAGGATAAAAAGCCTAGCAGAAAAATTTGAAAAACTTAAATTTGTAAAGTTGCGGCTAAAGGCGATATGGTTGATAAAGAGAGTGGTTACATGAAGGAAGCCCAAGTACTTTGTATGGGGAGAAGAAGAAGGCTTCTTTTTTTCTCACTTTCTCTTTTTTAAGAAGACTCTTTGAAGGCACCTCAGTAATCAAAAAGACTCCACTCATGGCAAGCTAAAGGGTCCAAACATGCTGGGTTTAGGTCTGACTCGTTTCTATTTCCCATTCCCGCTTTTTGGAATCAGAGTATTTGCCTGTGCCATTTACCGTTGAACTGTGTGGCTTTTTAAACAGGTATTCATAACTAGAAGTTTGCCTTTAGTCTCAGAAGAGACTTGGGATTTTGATAAATCTGGAACTTTTGAGACTCTAGAGAAAAAATTAGTGCATTTCTGGGTTGTGTGTAAGATAATTATATCATACTGGGCAGAATTATGAACTTGCTAATACCTTTATTTGAGGATTATGCATGGTTTAAAGAGTTACATCTCATCTCATCTCCAAGTTATCAAAGATGGTTTGTGATGGATAATGATTATGTGTCAATTTAACTGGATTAAGAAATGCTCTGGGGCTTAGTAAAATGCATATCCACATGTGTCTGTGTAGGTTATGCAGTTGTGACCGGGAGTACTCAGTATTATCCCGAGACCCTTCCTCTTTGGCACTGTTGCTCTGTTCTGCATCCTGGATGCCATAAACTAAGCAGCTTCATTATGCCACACCGTCCTTCCATGCCTTTACTGCTTTGGTGTGAGCTAGTCATGGACTAGCTCTGAATCCTCTGAAACTGAGCAAAACTAAACTCCCAAGAGTTGTGTTAGGCACTTGCTCCAAGCAATTGGAAAACTGACTAATAGAACAGATTAAATTAGTTTTTTTCATTGCCTGGACAATGCTCACAAATATTTATCTATTCTATGAGTGACTGAATAATGCAAGAATGAATAAAGTGACACTTTTTCTACTATTGCAGGCTCCTTACTACATGTGAGCAGATGGATTTTTCTGAATATTTAGAACCTTCTCACATTCTTCTAGTCTTCCCACTGGGTGTGAAAGTGTGAGAACCACAGGTCTTGCTGGTCAGTGTGATTAAGAGCAGTGGGTCTGTGTATATATGGCAGTGGTGGGGACTGTGATAAACATTGTTGGTTGAGTGTTGAGAGAATATATAGAAAAACCCTCTGATTTCTTTAAATAAATCAGACATTTGGATTTTCCTGTAAAATCTCTAGTGTTATAATGGTGACAACTAACTGTTCTTAATGATAGTGTGAACTGACATTGTATAGCTGGTGAAATGCCCATTTTCTTTTGAGGTGAATTCAGCCAGGCTGCAAATATTTAGGATGAAATCTGAGGTTCTTCACCAAATCCCATGCTGTCAGATCTGGACCTTTTATACCCCAGCCCCTCTGCCTTTCATCTTCTATTTGCTCCTAGACGCTCCTGACCCCATCCTTGTCTCACACACTCTTTGCTCTTCCGGCTTATTCCTCGACGTCCTTCAGGAATCATATGATGCACCAAGAAGCCCTTTGCAAACTCGCTAGGCCCCCTCTCCAGGGACCCATGGCATGTACTCTTCCCTTCCTTCGCCCTGGACCCTGGCCTTCCCCTATTTGTGCTTCCCTGACCTTACTGTGTTTGGTACCCCCAGCTTGTGGCAGTGAGGTACTCGTTTCCCAATGGACACTTGACATCTTTGGGCAAAGGTGGTGGCTTAAGAGTAGATAGAGCTCAGCTTGGAGTCCAGCTTCCTCTTCTGTGAGCAGGCATCACTGACCAGCCATACCTGCTGTTGTGAAAATAAAGCCATGAAAAGAGGATGAATGTTAGTGCTGGACACCTAGTCACTTACCAACAAATAAAGGCAGTTACCATGAACTCCTCACATCTGACCCTTTATCTATTGCGCAGATGCCAAATAGTAAATGTGTGTTCCAAGTACACGAGTAAGTGCCCTGAACTGGCTGACACTGACCAGTTCCTCTGTTGTTCTCCTTGCTGGCCCTGAAGGCCTCCTTGGGGCTCTTCTCCTGCCCAGACCTTCCTGCCATGCTGTCACATCATTCTGGTCCCAGGACCCTTGGTCTATCTGCCTGGCGACGCCCAGTCACAGTGTCTGTGGATGGTCACGGGACCTGGAGTCTCTAGGGGGCTGTCCCTGCACTGACAGTTGCTCCCACCCTACAAAAAAACAGAACACACTGTTGTTTTTGATGCTTTCCAGACTTTTCCCACCTTCTTGTGTTGAGGGAAGAGAACTGTTTCCACGGAGAAGTGTGGAGCACAGCAGCGCCCCCCACAGGCAGTGCATCCGAAATGACTACGCATGGCTCAGTTTGCCCGCGTGCTGAGTCAGTCCTCCCCGGAACTGTCCTAATCAACTCAGGGCAAGTTGAAGAAGTGACCAGAAGAGCGGTGCTTGGTGATTATTAGCTGGCTAGGCCGGCACTGCACCAGGTTTCCTCCTCTAGCCACCAGCCGACTTTGCTTCGTTGAGCTCAGTGGGACATTTGGGACAGTGTAGGCAGTGCTTTTTTGTCTCCAAGGATTGCTGAACAAAATAGCACAAACTAGCTGGATCCAAACAACAGAAGTATTTTTTTTTTCCGAGACCCCTGAGAGCTATAGCTCCAGAATGAAGGTGCTGAGGGGACCAGGAGCCCACCAAGCCTCGAGAGGAGGTCCCCACCTGGCTTCTCCGGGGCCTTCCTTGGATTGCAGTAGCATCGCTCCTGACTCACTCTACGTTGGCGTCCATCTTTCCATGTTTAGATGACTCTGTGCTTGTAAAATCAGAAGTTTAAACTGATTTGAACTTACTTTCACTTCTTAACTAGGTAACATCTACAAAGACCCTATTTCCAAATAAGGTCCCACTTAGAAGAACGGAAAGCTTAAAAACTTCAGCATATCTTTGGGGGGATACAGTTCAACCCATAATATTCTTCAAACCAGGAAATGCTCGAATCTGCCACCTACCCCTCTGACAGCAACCTCCATACTCTAGCTGAGCTGTGTATGTCCCAGGTTTCCCTCTCAACGAAAACCATAGCAGGTCTGTTGCTTTCCGTGTCCGGTGAGAACCAGACGTTACTAAGCAGGGAGGTCGTGACCATCTACCTGCAGCTGCCCGAGACAGAGATGGTGTATGTCAGTTTCCTGCTTCTGTCTTTCCTCCAGAGCACTAGAATGAGCAGTACCTTCATGACAGTGCCTGTTCTACCTGCTCTCTGCACCCTCTTCCTAAACCTCTGGGGAAGGGTAGGTCTCACCCATGTAAGACTGCATTGGTCCCTGTCCCCCTTCTTCCACTCAGCCTCCCCCAAACTTCCCCCGTAAGACCTCATTGAAGGCTTGGCCAACATGCAGGCTCTGACACTCGGTCTCTCTGAGCATCTACCCCCAAAACCAAGGAAACATCTTTAGGTGTGTGCCCTTTGGTGACCCAAGTCTTTCCGAATCTCCAGTGGACCAAGGCAGATCGTGGCATTGGCCTATCCAAAATCATGCTCTTTCTGGACCCTAGAAGCCTGAAGTAAGGACCTATTAAACTTCTTTTTTAAGATTTTTAAAAATTGATTTAATTGGTACATTTTATACATACATTATTAGCACATTCAACATCGAGAATTTGTTCCTGTACATAACCCACCTTCATTCTCATTTTTCCCCTTTCCCTGATCTTTCAACTGTGCCTCTCAGAAACTCACATAAATAGACGGTACGGCTCCCCAACCTACATTTAGCAGTGTGTGCTCCTTGAACCCAAGACTACCGTTTCCAGTAGTTTCTTATCACACCAGCAGTGTTGCAGTTCCAAGGACAACTTCTTCATACCACCAGCACCGCTGATTCCACCGTGATGAGTCACATCCCGCTTGGATCTGTGTGAGGAGACCCAGGTTCTCGGTGGTGGGACCTTTCTCAGTGTTGCATGGATGGCACAGAGACAGGGAGAGGGTCTGGTCCAGGCTCTGAGCACCTTGCACTCGTGCTGGTGTCTTCTTCACTGGCAGGCAGATCTGTCCTCCCTGGTCATGCAGCCCTGGCTCATGCGCCCACCCCCTTGTGCAAGCCTGCTTTCCTGTAGCACCACGGTGTGGTTTCCTGTGAGCATCATGCCTCTTTGCTCTTCATTCCTTTGTGGATGCTAACTTTCTCATCCTCAGTTCTCTTTATTTTTGCTCTCTGGCTCATTCTTGGTCCTCTGTAGCTTCTGCTCAAGATATAGTTTCCCCCATTATGGTTGGATTTATTTGTTGCACTTCTTAGCATGGCCTACTAGTCCCAGAACACTAGGACTCTCATGGATTCCTCTGCCTCAAGCTATAAAATCCTCCATTTCTCCTTCAAAGAAAACCATAGTGCTATCCGCTGACTGCCCACTCCCTTCCTGTCCTCCCCTCCCCCTTGTCCTCTCTGCTTCAGCCACTAAAACTGCTCTGTGGCGCAGGGTCTTCCCTCTCCTTTACAGGTCAACAGCAGACTCCTTGGGCCCTGCGTTCCGTATCATCTCTGTCACAGCGATTCAGCTGTGCCGTTACAGCATATGCATGAATGAATTAAGTGTGACTGTGCGTTAAGGAAACTTTATTTACAACACAGACTGCGAGTACGATCTGGCCCGGGGGCTGGTAGCGAGTTCTCACTGGAATGCTCCTCCCTTGCTGATCATCTGCCCAACTGCTTCGGCTCTTTCCAGTTTTTGCAGCACGTCGTCTTCTCAGGGGGGCCTGGCCTTGACCACGTGTTTGCAAGTCTCCCCTTGCCATCTGTCCCGCATGGCCTCTTACCGTGCTCGTTTTTTTTTAATTGAGTTCATTGTATATTTTAAGTATACATTATCGTCATATTGATCACTGAGAATTTATCCCTTTATGTGGTATATCTTGATTCTTATTTTTTTCCATTCCTGTGCTCTCCTTGCAGTCTTATTTGTAGCCTTGGTCCTGCCAGTCTTTTAGCACAGCGCTGCTTTTCTCCACCCAGAAGGTCATCCTCTTATGCCTGGAGCTTGTGTATTGTGTGCCCTGATTCATTTTATCTAATTACAATAGAGCTGGACATGGACAAAGCACTCAGTGAATAGTTTAGAAATGAATGTGCTTGTGGATGCTATGGTCCACGCTCTGTCCAAATACATATGATGAAATGCTAACCACTAGTGTGAGGCTGAGGTCTGGGGCTCTGGAAGGGACTGAGTGGTGAAGGTGGAAGCCTCATGAATAGGGTAAGTGCCCTTATATAGCGTCCTTAGACAGTTACCTGGATTCTTATATCTCGGGAAACCACGCTGAGAAGGTGCCATCCAGGGATCGGGAAATAAGCCCTCACCCTACGCTGAGTATCCCAGCACCGTTACTGAAGGTATCCCAGCCTCTAGATCTTTGAACAGTGAATTTATGTCATTTTAAAGTACCCTGGTACAGTGGTATCTCAGTTCACAAACTGGATTCTTTCCACCACTCTGGTAGCCAGCCATATTGGATAGGGATCAAATCAAATTTGACCAAGTTCAGTGTTGACCTTAGAGAAACATTTGATTCAGTTCTTTTCCACTTTGGTTTGCAACCGAATCATGGAGAAAAGTGAGTTCATGAACCAAGGTTCTACTTCTCTTTTGTTACATCAGCCTGAATGGACAAAGACCATGGGTGAATAGCTTACTTCTGTTTCCCACACTGCTGTATGATGAGAATGTATCTTAGTTGTAATCCAGCATTAAAAAGTCAACAACAACACCAACAACAAGAAACTTACCAACAAACAGAATTATATGTTTGGACTCAACTTCTCTAAAATTTGAAAAATGTTCCTTTTAATCCCCATCTAGTTTGGACCCATCTGCTTTTAGCCATTTTTATTCAACTATCAAAGGCTGTAGGATTGATTGGGTAACATTCTGGAGCAATCTATCATGTTAAGTTATATGTTGGTAATGAATATGTTTCAAAATCTGATTTTCCCCTGTGCCAAAATCGCTCTTAAAAAAATTTATGTGTTTAGAGAAATTCCTTAACAGCTTTAATGCATTAAAATATTTATCATTAATAACCCTTATTAAATGATTACTGTAAGGCAGGATAATAAAAGTTTAATGGCTGATGCTTAAAATAGAGAAGCTGTAAAACTTGCTGTCAAGAAACTGGCAGTCAAATTGGGGAAACAATAAACTCACAAAAAGAGGGAAAATGCTACATTGAAGTTAATATTGTGCAAATTACACTTGTGTGCTTTGAAGGAACTGTTCGTCTAGGCATAGTGTAAAGCACCAGCAGGAACTTGTAAAAACTCTCAGCTGAGCTTTAATAACTGGGCACGAGCTCTGCACAGGCATAAGCATTACCACCCAGGTCCTGCCCCTGCTCCTCCTCCAGAGAGCTCCTCTCCCCAGCTTTGCTGACCCAGAAAATGCACAACTTCCTCTATTCTCTGGAGACTCCAGCCATGACCTCCTGTAGAGAGAGCTCACTTTGAATCCACATCATTCCTAATTTAATAGAATTTCTTTGGAGCTCTTATGTGTCTAGTTAAGAAAATGTGGTAACCACCTTTAGTTTTCCTGGTTTGAGATACATTGAGGGTGTTATCTAAACCAGTGCAGACTCTTTGAGGATTGTAATTGCAATTATTAACCTTCTCATGATCAAAGATAAATTGCTTGGGGTAAGAAACCCCGCTCTGTGTATAATTCGAGGAGGAATCATTTCTGCTTGTCCTGGAGAGCTGCTCTGTGGGATTCGTGGTTCTCCCCAGGAACAGATGCTGATTTTCATCCACTTTGAGCAGCGCCCGGCTGTGATGGCTCTGCTGGGCCCCAGGAACGGGACAAGCTTGTTTAGCAGAGTTCACACAGCAAAGTTCCCTGAAGGGGTAAATCTCTGGCAACCTCAGGACTGACATTTATTGTAGCTAGAAATTCATTAATGGCAGCAGAGGACGGAGCAAAGCAAAATAAAGACGTGTGGTGACTTGGAATGAAGCATAGCTGGGCAGGAAGACCAACGTGTTTTTGAAAGAAGAGAATCCTGGTATATGATACTTTGCCAAGTAGACTTCCAGGGAAATGCTTACTGTAGGCCACGCGGTGGACCCTGTCCTCTCACCAGATACCTAACTCATGAAGTTTAAGCTGGCTGGGGTGACAAGGCAAGGATTGAACACGTGACCAGAGAAGCTGTGTAACAGTGGCCCATCTTCCAGTTTCCAGCCATGATCCATTCTACTGTAAGGCAATGGGCCGGTTGTCCATGCTGTATACATGTATACATTGTGGATACTGTGTCGCAAAGCAAATGTGATTATTTTCATAGGTTTTGAAATTGTTTTTAAATAAATGGCCTCTCTGCATATCACCTGCCTGTTGGTGAACCTTGAGAGTAGTACTCCTAGTTATTACGCCAGGTCCCAAGGCTGTCTATAAGGTGCCAGGTAGATAGGAGACTTCGTACACACGTCATCGGTCACCTCTGCACAGCCCCTCAAGGGTGAGTTTGGGACCCTCATTCTCTAGCTGAGCCCCCGGACTCAGACAAACCACCTCGGCAGGAGCCACAGCTGGCGCAAACCTGAGGCAGGATTTGGAAACGGACATCTTCCGGGGTGTGCGTCCTTCCCTCTCACGTACTCCCAGCCCCCCCTCTGCTGAGGGGACATGGTGTCCTCGCAGGCCTCTACTTTGAGGTGCATGCATTTGCGCTCACGGAGGCTCAGAACAGGAATATGGGGACTGTGGGAAATGTTGAGATTTTTTTTCTGTATTATTTCAAAAGCACTGCATGAGGACAAATGCTGAACTGTAATTATTAGGCCAAGAAAACAAGCCCCTGGGTGACCTGCATGACTACAAAAGTTTGCTAAAGGACCTGAGCCCATCGTATCTTCTGTGGTCATTGAAAATGGCATGATGTCCATTGAGCTCCGAATGTGTCCACGCAGGGAGCCACGGACCCTTCCAGCCACGGCCAGAGCTTCTGTGCTCACCAGAAGCCATGTGCAACTTGTGGATGGTACTGTGCACATTCCAGAGGATGATGGAGGAAGGAGCTTTTCCTTTCCCACCACGGAAGACACTGACTCTGGACTGGGTCGCAGGGAGACGGCTGAATCCGAGCACCCAAGGAAGGCGTCCTTGCAGCACAGGGTATCAGACACTTACTAGTAGTGGTGCAGACAGTCAGGAAAACCGTTCCATGTTCATCGTCCAGCGATCACAGCAGCAGTTTCCTAGGAATAGTTTTCCTCTCTGCCTGATGCCCTGACCTGATGGTTGATGTGCGTCGTTTCCTCTTGAAAGTGATCCGTTTTGGACCATCCTCTTAGTCCGAGTCGTAGTACCCTGTTCATGAGCTCCCCAGCTTGTGACTGTCAGTAATACTACTCAGTCTAGCCTTTTATTTCCCCCCGTCAGTGGTTCCCTCACAGATGCATGGTGGACAGCAGCTCTCTGTGTGGTCTTCCTTCCAGAACTCTTCCATCACGAGACAAAGCAGGAGCCAAACGTAGGTTCCCTGGTCCTGCTGTATAGTTACTTAGGGGAACTTGTTACATACTGAATAGTATGGTAGCTTGATATCTCCCTTGCAACTAATCACATTTAACATCTTATAAAAGATGTTACAAGCATTAAAATATTTTTCATGTCTTTGAACTCAAGTTAACATTCCAATTAAAAAAAAAACTTGTAAGCGTTGATTCCACAGAATAAGTTATTGTTTTGTTTTTAAAGTTTCTTTTAAGATTTGAATCTTTATTGGAACTTTATATATACTTCATGATCACACTCAATATTGAGAATTTGAATCAATGTGTGACACGACTTGATTCTTATTTTTTAAAAGTAGATCGATAAACTTACAAAACTGTCAAAAAAGTACACACGGCAGGTAGAAGTTTCCCGTTTTAAACAGTGTTTGGGACTGATGATGACATTCTTTGTAACCAAGGAGGCCTAGGCATGTGTGAGCTGGAGTCCTACGAGGAGTGTGGGAAGTCAGCTGGGAGCGTCGTGCTAGCATGGGGTAGACAGAGGAGGGTCGCCGCGTGCTGGCTGCTTCCAGCTGGGACTCTGGACCAGACCCTCACTGGGGGGGGGGGGCGCTTGCAGTCCTCGATGTGGGAATGCCAGGCGGAGGATCTGGCCTCCCAGGACGTTTGCTAATGTAGAGGTGCTAACTCTCTTAGGGAGAAAGCAGCACGCGATACAGATCGTTTCTTCTGGGATCAGCAAATCCGCACACACAACGCCTCTTCAACACGTATGTTGCTCTCACAAAGGGAAGAGAAAAGCATGTTTTGGGGACTCAAGGCTCAGCTGTGTCCTGATAATGCAGGGTGTGTGAGGCTCCGTCCTCCTCCATCGCCACCATGCAGCAGTCCGAGCACCGGGTCCGACCTCCTGCTGGGGACCACGCCCCTAGGCCTCCCGTCCTGTGGGTCCCTCCTCTCTTCACTGGCTGCATTACGCCCCTGGGCATCCTGGGCACCTCTCTCGGCTGCTCTTGCTGCGAGGCTGCTCTCTGCTGACCTCATTCTGACTGGGTGGCTCTTTCCTGCATTTCTCCAACCCGCTTATTTCTTACTCTCAGAATCACCTCTGTGATCGGCCGTTGTCACTGTAAACACAAATTGTTCTGTGTCTTGTTTCTCCCTTCGTATTGTTCTTGAGGCCATGAGTGGCACCCATCAGTTTACCAAGGGCACCCAGGTCCCAGGACATCCCCCAGGGTCTGGGCAGTAAAGCCCTGGTGCTGGTGCCTGCTCCAGTTGGTATCTGAGGCTCGGTCTGGAGCACCACTCCTGCCACCATATTTGATCTCAGACTCTCTGAAAGAAGAAAGGGACTCAAATTCGATATGCAGAGTGGATCATGAATTGTTAGATAAGTGTGGACAACCTGTTTACTGACATGTGGTGACAGTAATCCATATAGTAAGAGTTATTAGAAATGCATTATAATTTATGTTTTGGTGCTTACCAGCCAAATGCTAGGCAGCTGACATCTACTGGCTTTATTCTCACAGTAATACTTCACATGACATGTTGTTATTGTTATTCTAACATGGAAGAAGACAGAACATATGGTGTTCAGTTAAATGACTAAGTTCATACAGCCAGTAGGTGGAAGTATTGAGTCATGTATACATGAAGTTCTGTAAAGTGTACATGTGGTACACACACACACTCATATACATACGTGCGTACATATACACATACAAACATATACACACCCATATACCTACTGAATATCTCTCTATCTCTTCCTCCATAGCTATTATTTTGTTGAAATCCCAGGGAAAATACTTTAGTGCTCCAATGGCTTTTTGCCACATTTACTTTTATTGCAATTGAATTATCTAGGCTAGTCAATACTTCAGGGAAATTGGGTTTATTTTGGAAATGTCTAGCACAGTTTTGCTGCTGTGCCAAAGGAAACGAGGTACACAAGACAGGAGTTTCTGAGACCTGTGAATGTGAATGGAAGTGACAGACACCAGCAAACGAAGAAACAGAACAGTTCTCACCTGCTCAGTGTCATATGTAAAGACTGTTCTATGAACTCGGTTTTTTTTGGTTGTGAACAGCTTTGTTCTTTTGGAAATTTAGCTTAACTGTGTTTATGCTCTGCTGATTCTGATCACTTATAAACTGGCCATATGCATGTTTCTTCACTCCTTGTTTTGAAGTTCTATCAGCTATAAAAATCATTCAAAGGCACATCAGGAGCAAACAAGCACAGCACCCATGACTGTCATTTACTGCGACCCACGGACAGTCCTTCGCATCCGTACAGCCTTGTGAATGAGACCTGCCCACTCCCGATGTCTTCTGGGAAGACAGAGGGAGTCAGAGGTCACCTGGCGGCCCATGCGTGGCTGTGTCCCAGCCTGATCCTGGGATGTGAACCACAGTGCAGTCTGTAGAACATACAGTAACTCTTGGTAGATTGTAAGACTCTAGTAACATTTCTGTAGAGGTAGAAAAGTGGAATTTTTCATGTCTCTAATATCCATTCTTACTGATTAAACTAATTTCTGTATCAAAAACCTGTGACTTATCATCACCATACTGGTGATTTAAGCACTGAAGTAGAAAATGTACAGAACTATAAAGTGGGACCCTGTCTCAAAAAAAGAAAGAAAATGTGCAGAATGGAAGGCTTCACTCATTTGGCTTTATGTGGTTCAAAGTCTTGATGCTTTTTTCATCACTCATGTTTATTTATAATGTCTCTTTCCCGTTCTTCCATCAGCATGGCCTGTTACATAAGTGAGAATGTAAAATAAAAATTGTTATAGTACAGTTCTTGTTAATCTGACATTTTATAGGCCACTCTGCAATCTATAACTTAATTTGATTTACAAACACAAGACCATACAGCCTCTCAGTGTGTATGTTTATATATAAACTGACACGGACTGGAGCCTGCTTTGCTTGTGAGTTGGATAGCAGGACGTGATGCCACTTGCAGCTCTGATGATGATAGTATTGAAAGGCTCTTTCAGGTTTCTGTCACACACTCATATCCCCAGCACACATGATGTCAGTGGCTGGGTGCTGATGACTCATTCCGTCCACGTAGGAGTGACAGATCCTAGTTGGAGTGAATTTCATTTTTTTTTTTTTTTTGAGACAGGGTCTTGTTTTGTAGTTCAGGCTGGCCCTGAGCTCAGTGTGTAGCTCAGGCAAGCCTCGAACTCAGCAATCCTACTGTCTCTGCCCCCAAGTGCTGGGATTATAGGTGAGAGCCACCACGCCCAACGTGAATTTCATTTTTTAAAAAATGAGGAAAACAATATGTGCCCTCCCTCTTCTACCTGGTGAAATTCAGACATCCCCTCTGATCTTTATAATTGCAAGAGATAATTGACTGTCTGCTAACAATTATCTCTGCATCTTTATGGCTTTTGGAAAAGGAGCAGGATATTGGCTAAATTTCAGCAAGATCGACTTTCCAAGCAATGAAGCTCTCTCTGCCTTCATAGCAGGTCACACAGTCGGATGTGTCTGTGCCGGACGTGTTTCCAAGAGTCGTTCTGCTCTTGGCCACGTGGCCCATGGCGGGTGCTGAGTCAGAGAACAACATACCCCCCACACTTAGAAACTTCCCTTGTTTTCTCATAGCAGAAGAAAACTCCTCTGAGCATTTTGCTACCTTACTCCATTGTTGCGGGAGGTCTGGAGAGATGACGGAGGTTCTCTGTGGAAAGAGGCAGCTGCTCACCACTCTTCAGTGGTGCCTTTGAGAACTCACCATGGGGTGCAGCATTTCGGGCGAGTCCACCACAAAATTCAAACACTTGGTTACTGAGTGGGATGCTCTGAGAAAAACATGGTTATTAGAGATTTCTAAAAACTAAGTATCAGAATCTTTCAAGAGTCTTGTAGGGAATAAACTCCATTACCAAAGAACTCAAACAGGAAGTTAAAAAGATAACATTTACTTGCTAGTTGTAAAACTTACTTGGTGTTCTCTGTTTTCTAATGAGCTTGGTGATTAAACACAGGTTTTATCATAATTTTTACTTTTCTCAGTCCTCTATTCAAGCTAATTATGACACTAGAAATCTTCCCAACACTCTATCCTTATCTCAGTGAATTCCCCTAGTGACCCAGAAATAAGAAAATAAAGCTTGATTTTCACAGTTACACCATCACCATAGCAACGGAAATTGCTAAAGCTAATTTGAAGGCACTAATCTTACAGCTGGAGTTTTTGATTCAGTTTTAAACATGTTTAAAATCCTTAGTAAAAGTATACAGATTACATCACAATCAAATGTATCTACACAAATCAAAGAATTTCAGTGTCACATGCAAACATAACTCCAGACTCTATATTCTAAATCATATTTCATTTTTTTCATCTTCTTTCCTCCCTCTATTTCTGGATACAGTGTAAGAGTTTTTGAGTGAAGTCTGAGGTATTACCCTAATTTGTTCTGCACTTCCGTGCTGCCCACGTTTGACGGTGTGTCATTTTAATTTGAGTGCCGATGCATAGCTCAGGGTGCTCGAGTGACCTCTTGCTGTACGTTCTTCATGTCATAGAACGTGTGTGTTGACAGGAAGCAATGTTCCGGGTCTCCATTTGTCCTGCAAGAACCAAGTATGGTTTAAACCAAGTCATGTCTTCTGGAAGAACTATGGAGCAGGTGATAAGAAAAAGGAGCAGAATATGGTGGCTAAAAGTTTTCTCTTGTCCTGTTGTTTCCAGAACCAAACTTTGTATCCTCGTACGACATTGGAAATTTCACCTACTTCTTTTTCCGAGAAAATGCTGTAGAGCATGACTGCGGGAAGACGGTGTTCTCCAGGGCTGCCCGGGTCTGCAAGAACGACATCGGGGGCCGCTTCCTGCTGGAGGACACCTGGACCACCTTCATGAAGGCACGCCTGAACTGCTCCCGGCCCGGCGAGGTCCCCTTCTACTACAACGAGCTGCGGAGCACGTTCTTCCTGCCGGAGCTGGACTTGATCTACGGCATCTTCACCACCAATGTGTACGTAGCTTGAAC
>PVIC010012268.1:0-39981 GCA_004025085.1 Thryonomys swinderianus | reverse complement strand
TTAGTATGAGCATTATGGAAAATATTAGAGAACATCCTAAAATAATTGAAAATAGACCTACCATATGACCTAATGTTCTGCCTGCTGAATATATGTATATAATATATATAAAATATGTTATATAATATATAAGCATATAATAATTATGTAACATATACTAATATATTGTATGTAATAATATATGATATGTAGTATATTATGTGTGATATATTATATATATAATTAAGTCAGTACCTCATAGAGATATCTACACTCCAATGGTCCTTTCAGCTCTTCACAATGGCCAAAATATGGCAACAACCTAAGTGTCTGTCTACAGATAAATAAGTTGTGACATATACTGGAGTGGAATGTTACTCAGGCATTAAAAAGGACACACTGCCAGTTTTTTATAACATAGATGATCATGAATAAACATTACGCTCATGAAATTACACACAAAAGAAAAATACCTAATGTTCTCATTTTCTTTGTAATCTAAATAAATATATGAGTAGAGTATACAGAAGCTTTTCAGGGTCTACACACAAATTAGGCCCAAATGAAGAGATAGTAACAGTGAAATACTACATTTACACAAGATGTCTGAAAATTCCAAAGAAGAATCCAATATGCTTCATTTGTATCAATGCAGAAATATTCAATGTCTTTTTAGCTAATCAAATACAGCAACACATAAAACAGGCTGCAATATATTCTGATCAAGTGGAGTTTATCTCCAGTGAAAGTTTGGTTGAAATTTATACTTGATCTCAGTCAAAATGCTAAGAAGCGATAATTTGGTTGAAATTTAAAAATTAAACAATGAAACACTTGGAGTGTTTGACTTCAAAATGGTATATTTAAAATATCATTGTATTTTTAAAAAGATAGAATAAAAAACCCACAAATAGGTTTTTCTTTATATGATTAATTACTTTTTAGTGAAGGTGTCATAGCCATCCAATGTGAGTAATCTATGTTGAATAGAATCCTTCCTAAAGATAACTTTAATGAGAATGACTACTGAGGGTATTATTATCAATAAATTAAGCTGGATCAACTGGATTCCATATGAAAAGATTCAATTCGTATATCATATTGCACACAAAAATTAATTTCAAAGTTTTAATATAAAAACAGTGGTAGAAAGCAAATGAGAAACTATTATAATGGGGCTGGGAACTGTGCCTGCCTTGCAAGAGCTAGGCCTTGAGTTCAGTTCCATGGTACTGCAAAAGAAGAAAAAAATAAATTAAAAAGAAAGAAACAATTACAAGGAATTCAACAGCATAGGCTGTTTTAGTAAATATTAGTAAATAACACACAAATTTAGCACCAAATATCAAATGGAAAAAATGTTTTCAGCAAATGTTAAACATTACATTCATAATATTGACAAAGAAGAGACTCTCATAACTCTAAAATAAAAGCCACCTAACACACTTCAAAGGGGTCAGAGAACATGGCAAGGCAGTATCTAATAGAAGACTATTACAGAATATTAATAAACATAAATATTAGATTCAAACACAAATCCAATAAATACACAATTAGACTATAAAAAGATTGAAGCAGCAAGAATAATGTTTTGATATACATCATATGTATTGTTGATGAAAGTATAAATGGACAATTTTTCTGGAAAGAATTGAAAATATGTATTCAACATAAAAAAAAAATGGTGGGCATATGCTTTGGTGCCAAATTCTGCTTCCCAGAATCTCACTTCTTGGAGTCCATCCAAAGGAAATAATCAGAGCTATGCACATTGCTTTATGAATGATATATTAATTTTAACATTATGTACAACACTATAAGGAAATAGTCTATTTTCCATTATAATCATAACTGCTTTTTTCTAGGTCCTTCGTAATTACAGATTTTAGTTATATATTTGTATCAAAACTTAATTTTCCATCTGGACATCCGTATAAAACATAATTCATATGAATGGAGAGCGGTGATTTGCTTTGTGAGTGTTGTTTTCCCTGAGCTCTCATGAAAATGCAGCTTATCATAAACCAGATATTTATTTTGCAAATATGTAGTACTTCAGTGATTAAATAAATAATGAATCATCCCACAACATTGGGAAACAATGTAAGGGTTAAAAACTATTTACCAAACATGCACCAAGGTTGAATGTAATACAGAATATATTTGGAACATAATGCAGTGTGAATAATAAGAATACGGCATTCATTTCTTATTTTCAGTATGTATATCTCTCAGAGAATCTCAGTGCTAGAATTTAAGAGCACAGAGAGAAAAAGTTTACTATGTTGGATATCTTCTCTGGGACTCATGAGATTGAAGTTGTCTTTTCCTTCCTCCCTAAAATAGGCAAGCCTCCTTTTTCTGGCAGAGTGAATAAAGTCTCTGGGCAACACGGAAAAACTATTCCTATCTACTCCACCTACTGAGCTGAAATTATTGGAAGCATGAACACATGATGATTGGTGTGATCCGTAATGGGTCACTTTAGAGAATGAAAGTGACACTACTGCAAATCACTATGAAACCATGCACAGAACTGGAACTGTCTTAGGAAGGAATAGAACACACAGTCACTGTGGACATTGGTAAGACCTATAAAAAGGGCTCTAAGGGGCTGGGGATTCAGCTCAAGTACCACACCAACCTTGGACACAGGGCCCTAGTTTGACCCTGGTACCACAAAAATAAATAAATAAACAAACAATTAAATAAATAAATATTAAGTTTTTAAAAAGTGCTCTGATTCTAGTTGTTTCTAGTTGTTTCTAGTTGTTTCTTTGTTAAAAACAAAGGTGTTATGGGAACTTGAGTCCTCAGAAATTCAATCCTCTCTCCAGAAAAAAAAAAAAAAAAAAAAGGAAAGAAAGTATACCCATAGAGTTACTGGCATCTTGAATATATTGTATTCATAATGCTGAAAATTTTAAAGGAAAGTAACTGTTAATATTAAATTAGTGCCATTTTTATAACACAGCAGATTATCCACACATTGTCCACTTGATGGCATCCAGTGGGAACCATGGACACGTGCTCACCGCTGAAGGTAAGAGCAGGTGTCTCGTGTTTAACACAGTCACTGCTACTGTGTTAGTTTCCTCTCTACCACTTGGTTTGGATTTAAGAATTCGTCATGGTTAAGCCAGGTGTGGTAGCTCAGACCTGTAATCCTAGGACTCGGGAGGCAGAGGCAGGAGGATTGCTGAGTTCGAGGCTTTCCTAGGCTACATAGTGAGCTCAGGACCAGCCTGAACTACGAAGCAAGACCCTCTCAAAAAAAATTTTTTTTAAAAAGAAAAGAAAAAAGAATTCATCATGGTTAAAACAAAAATTCATCAAATTATCTACAAAATCATTACAGGGCTGTTAGGATTTGTGTCTAGATGCCACCTCCAAAGCCTCTTAGGGTCACAGACTATTTTAGAGGTGCCTGGATCTAGACTGTGTGACTGATTCATGGTGGGGCCAGGCTCAAGGGCACTAGGATTAAGGGAAAGAGCGCTACCAGGCCTTTGTAGTCTGAATAAGATCAAGGGGCAGAAAGGAGCAATGGAAGAAAATTAACTGACACCTGGCAAAATTCTCCATGTCCTTGCAAGACATTTTATAGGAAAAATGAGCTTTCTTTTACTAAAATAGTAAGACACTGAGTGAAATTTCCACCTTACCAAGGTCTACTTCTTCTCCACTGATAGTCTCATGTTTAACACAAATACTAGAGAGAAAACCTTCATCAGACAGCTGCTCAGTCTCGGCTCACCAGTATCTGATATGCCTGTGCTCTGAATTTCAAAAGGAAGAACTGCAGTCTTGCTACAAGTAAAAAACTTTAACATGGCATGAAAGAGGACCACACAGTTTAATAAATGGAAAGAAAACTATGTTACTGCATTCTTTCCAGATATATTTGGTGCTGAAGTCTTTCTATGTGTGAGACCTTATCTCCTTTTTAAAGGGGGGAATTGTTACAGCGGTTAGATTTAACACCTCAAATTGGGACTTGCTTCATCAAAAGAAGCAATTGTTTTTGTTTTTTAACTAATCCTCTGAATGAATTCACAGTTTTATATTGAGTACCTACAACAGACCAGGCTCTATAGCAAAGCTCTACGATACGTTGAGGAAAGATTATATTTTTGCTCTCAAGGGCCTGCATTCTAGAAAAGAAAAACAGACTGCTCATAAGGGAAGAAGGCATTGAAAGGAGAAAGAACTTGAAAGTAATTTGTGCTCTCCAGAGAATGACAGGAGAGCCCTGAGGTGACTGGGAGGCAGCTTGGACTGAACGTTCAGAGATGGAACCGGAGCCAACCAAAGAGCACTGTGTACAGTCACCTTTATATTTGCTTACTAGCTTTTTTCTTTGGAAAATTTAATTTTATTCAGTGTCACTTAAGATAACGTCCTTCAACCATGCGAGAGGTAGAAATGTACATTCCCAACTTGGGAAACAGTGAATGATGCAATTCAGATTTGTGGACTCCTCCGTATCCTCTGTCTATGCTGGCAACGAGAACTCAGGGACTTTGTACAGTGGGTTGGCAGAGTCCTGGGGTCACAACCCTTGCACAGTAAAGATGTGTTCGCTGAGCTTGGGATTTAGCTCAAGTGGTACTGCACCAACCTTGGACACACAAGGGCCCGAGTTCTATCCCTGGTACTGAAAAAAAAAAAAAAAAAAAAAAGATGTGTTCTCTGTCTCCCTGAGCCAGGCTAATGCCCCTGGGACTAACCTTCAGA
Source organism: Thryonomys swinderianus (assembly GCA_004025085.1). Taxonomy (NCBI): domain Eukaryota; kingdom Metazoa; phylum Chordata; class Mammalia; order Rodentia; family Thryonomyidae; genus Thryonomys; species Thryonomys swinderianus. Next base: position 35,265 of record PVIC010012268.1, on the reverse strand, counting down.
AGAGAAGCCAAAGGGTCCCATGATGTCACTCTCGGATCTGAGGCTGTCTTCTGAATCTTCTGCTAATACTAGAAACATCTGATTTACAGTAAGAAGTAAAAAACAAAACAAAAATAACAGCAAAACAATGAAATTATTCATTTGTACAGCAAGTTATATGTTTATTTTTATTTTGGGGTTCTAGGTCAGTCTGCCGGAATTCCCGGAGTCCCACCACACAAAGGTTATGTATCTGTACTGCAGGGAAAAAGACAAATGCTGATTTTCCAGGGCTCAAGGACACACAGGTGATGTGAGGCCACTTCAAGGATCCACTCAGTGCACTGAGGCCCATAGTGCTGACTATGTGTTGGGAACAATTCCTGGGCTTCCTCATTGTGTCAAATTAAAGCTGAGAACTGAGAACATTAAAACTGTGACTAGCCAAGTGTGGTGGCTCACGCCTGTCATCCCAGAGACAGGAGGATTGCTGAGTTTGAGGCTTGCCTGGGCTATATAGTGAGCTCAGGGCCAGCCTGAACTACAAAGTGAGACCTCATCTCAAAACAAACAAACAAACAAAAAAACAAAAAAAAACAAACAACACTGTGACTAGCAAAACATGAAGGATGGGGGGATGAAAGGACCTCACATATACCAAATCCTCACATACACATTTCTAATAATACCTAGAATCTGAAATGAAAAACATATTTCCCTTCTCAATTCATCTATCCATCCCTAAATTATTGCCCTTTACATTTACTCGGCATCTATTCTGTGCTGGAAACTTAGTTAAAAAAAGACCTGGAGGAGAGTCCTCTTAGGTGGTTGGTGGGAATACAAAGAAATACAACCACTTGGAGAGTTCCCAAGGGGTTGAAATTTGAAACCCCATCATGCCCAGCAATCTCCATTCTAGGTATTTTCCCCAAAGAGACACGTGCATATCAATGCTTATAGCACCAACAATTCACAATAGCTAATCCTGAAAGCAGCCTATCTGCCCATCAATCGACGATCAGATAAAGAAAACATGGAGATATGGACACACATGCAATATCATTTGTATTTCCAGGGACCCTAAGTACTTTGTTGGGTCAGCATTTAAAAACTAGCCAACTGCTAATTTGCAAGAGAAAGCACTATGGAATTCATATTACCAAAAGCAGCCAGTTTCTTCATACCTGAAGTAGTGTTTAGAGGTGAAAGGAAGAAGAGAGAACATTACCATAACATAAAATAATTTCCAATTTTCTGAGTGCTACATGATGCCATAATTGTAGTTCAATTAGACTCACAGGAATTGTTATAAAAATAGTGTTGTAATTGTATGCTATCAAATCTAAACATTATCAGAGAAGAGTTACTGTTCTTAAAAAGAGAGCACCTTTGTTTGAACAAATAAGCAAAAATTTTAGTATATGTGCTGCCGAAGCGAGCACAAGCAAAAATTTATCAAACAAAATTTTTTATACTGGAAATATTAAAGTTTGTGCAGTTCTTGACAAGTTTGCAGATTTCAAATGTCATTTAGTAATGACCTCGATCAAATTACACAGTCTGTAACTACACGAAGTTTTAAGAAATATTTTATCAGTATTTGACCTATTGCTTTGTCAATATTATTTAACAAAGTAGCACGGCCAAACCAAGATGAATCCATTGATCAGATAACTGGTCTTTTTTTTTAATTTTTGGAGATAAAAACCTGTTAATAATGTTCTTTCTCTAAACCAAACTACAGTGTGTTAAGATATCCATATTCTGCTTTGATTCTCGAGAGAGGGAGATGAGAGAGAGTGGCTTCTGAAGAAACTAATTCCAAAAAATGAGGGGAATGAGGGATGACATTTTCCCTAACTTTACTGCACAAGCCAAGATTTGGAAAATAATATGGACATCAAGAGTGTAACCGGTAGCTGGGATGCCGTGGTGCACACCTGTTATCTCAGCACTCTGGGAGGCTGAGGCAGGGGGACCACAAGTTTAATTTCAGCCTGGGCAAAATTAGGATCTTAGTGAGATCCTGTCTCAAAGTAAAAATAGCAATATATTTTTACATAAGGTTTGGAGATGTAGCTCAGTGTGAAAGCCTTGAGTTCATTCTCTAGTATTACCAAAATACAAAATGATAACGATAGCAATAAAAACAGGACAAATGTGTTACGCTCTAGTAAATTCAGGAATTGCGATTGTTCTAATAATGTGTCATTTGCTCTTCATCACTGCTGGTAAAGTAAGAACAGTTATTTCCACTGAATATAGAGAATGGAGTTCAGAAGGGTCAAGATGCCTATAGTAAGTCACACAGCTAATAAATGTTGGAGCCTGGCTTTATATAAAGCAGTGTGTCCAATATGGGCTGCCTTATTTTGTCCTTGGGCAGCGGATGTGCTCTGTGTAAGCTGAGTTACTGACCAGCATCATCTCTGTGAACCTCTGAGACACGACCAAGCACCAAACATCAATTTCCTAAATTGATGAACAACCGCAGAACCACAGTGGCGTCATCGGAAAACACTAAGTTCCTTTAAGAGGACACTGACTTGGAAATCCACTTCTTCCGTGCAGTGCCTGGAAATCTGATGGATTATCAGACCTCGATGGTCTTTTTTGCACTTTTTTTTTAAATTTCATGAAGAAGAGGAACTATCAACAATTTTTATAAAACGTTATACAAATAGCACTAAAACACTCAGTAACTCTCTTTTCTATTTTGTTTGTAAAAGGCATACTGTGGAAAAATGTGAAGGCTGGCAGACGAATCCACAGCAGCACTGCGGGCTGGAAAGGCGCCTGAGCTCACGGGCGTCGATGAAACCCTGGCACCAGACAACGCAGCGAATGGCTGCTGAGACCGGGGAGGTGGGCACACGCGCATTCGTTCCAAGTTCTCAACCGGAACGCTTTGGTGAAGTCACTGGTTCTGACCAACAGTCATCAGTGTTGGCTTCTTTCAACTACGGTTAAACAATTAGTCCTCTGACCAACGTGAGGGAGGTGGGATTCTTTCCCACCCAGGTTTCACATCACTTCCTGTGTGTACTTGGGAGAGATGTCTTAGCTTCTAGGATCTACAAAGTCCTCCTGCGTATGTGGGGAGTGTGGCGAATACTGTGTCTTCTCATAGGACAAGCGTGTCACGTGCCTCGTTTATGACTCCTGTGTAGTATGAGTAAGGAAGGCCTCGTTATGAAAGAGAAGGATTAGCAAATTAACTTATATTATCTTCTTATTGTCCAAGGCGTTTGACATGCAAGGGTGAGGTTTATGTGTGTTAATTATTCTTATTAATAAAACTAAGATCAGCATTACTTTTCAACACCAGAAAGACTTCACCATGGAAATATCCTTTGAAAACTGGGAAGGACTAGTAAAAATCCAATGAGAAGAAACACAGTCCCCCCCAGGGCTTCCCCTCTCACCGCCCAGCCGGCTCTCCGCCCCACCCTCTGCTCCTCCCGTGGAGCTAACTGCGCACCTGGCTTCCAATACGTACTCCACAGCTACTCCACAGCTCCCTCCAGTGGTCGCGCATACATCTACAACCCACATATCTACCCACATTCCATTTACCTTCCTCTTCTTCTTTCCGATGACATCCCTAGTTTCCCAAACAAAGACAGTTGGAATCACAATTGCATTCTGTCAAGTCATCAGGTCTTGATTATACTCTTCCAGTCGTGCGCACGAGTGTCAGTGAGCAAAATAAGATGAAGGAGTGATGGATGGTTGATACCATGGAAACCAACAAAGGCTGACCTGCTTTAGATCCATGTTGAAACTAAAAGCAGAGAAGAGTTTAAATTATGGAGTCATGTGAATTCAGGACTGCCTCTAAAATGTTCCTCTAGCTTCTATGTGCAGAAGGGGTGAATGGAGGGCACCCCAGAGACAAAGGTATCTTCCAGGTCACAGACACTGGGGCCCTGACCAGGTTAATGCAGGGTGAAAACAGATAACCCTTTCTTCATTTCTGTGCCTGATTTCTTGAATTATTTCTGGCCCTCGTTATATTTCCTTTTGACACTCACAGAAATCTTCCCGGAAGATCCTGGTCCACTGTTTCTGATTTGTTATCCATTCTGCCTTCCATATGGATATTGCCACATTTCTACTCAGATCTCAACTGCCCAACTTCTATCCTACTGTCCTATAATTCTCACCAAGTAGGAAAGATATGGTACAGCTCCCCAGGGCAATTCAAACACTCTTTACTAGGTACTACCAGACGTATGCATCCGTGCTGTGTGGGACAGTGAATACATCATTTCACATATTTGTACCCTCTTATCTTCCCTATTATCTCCGTAGTCCCATAATGTAACTTCGCTGAAGAGGAGATTCACCCAGTGGGTCTAACCTCCACCGGTACTCACTATCTTACCAATTGTGCATTATTTACGAAAGCAGCACATAGGTAGGTACATAAGTGATTACAAGACAACTATCTTGTTTACATATTTTTCATGTTCCTTTTGAGTTATTTCAGCTTTTCAAATCTAATTGTAGATCTGTACAACATAAGATAGATGGAGGGTTGGAGAAGATGAACAATCTCAAACAAAGTACCAGGATTCAGTCTGCATCCTCAAGTCGCTAGCATGAGGATGGAAGAATGTACCAGTGACTACATGAATGAACCATTAGAATGTCCATTATCTAAAGACAAGAGGAAGAAAACAACACTCCTTTCTAAAGATTGTATTGACATACTAAAGCAGTGCTTATTTTACACCTAAAAAGAAGTCACTGAAACTAAGATTACTTTTAAGGGAATGTTTCAAATGAAAAAGGACTCCACTAGTTGGGAAAGACATTTTATTTTCCAGCTTCTAAGATGGTTCTACAAACAATAGAGCCTTAAAGTAAAAAGGAAAGATAAAAAGGAAAAAGAAAAACAGTATCTTTAACTATTGAAAAGTAGACCACCTTTAAAAAAAAACTTTGACATCAAAATGTGAAAATGTAGTTGTCACTCTACTCCAGATACATTCCTAGAAAAAACATTGTTTATGGTGATAGAGTTACTTACAGCTGTAGACTTGTTTAAGTGCTATTCATATTCCTTTTGAGTTATTTCTTCATTTCAAATTCATTCGGAGATCTGTGCAAATCTAGCAAAATATTCTTTGGATTACAAAAACTATATTAAAAAAAATGAACACAGCCTGCAATTACAGAAGTATTGAAAATGTGCAATCCTTCACCAAAATGAAAGATTCTAAAGTGACATTGTCCACAGGATTGTTTCCATTGAAGTGTTCGGCCAATTTGATTTGAATGCAAAACAAAATGGAAGTGAGCACTTCATAAAAAACATTTCTCTTTGTGTGTACTGTGACTGAATCATAAAAATAGTATATAATAAGATATCAAGAAATGCTTGAAACAAACTTTCACAATAAAGTAAGAATAAAAGAAGGTAATTTAAAACTGTCTGCAATCCAAGAAAAGGCATGTGCCCTGTGTTTAGAGGGAAAGAAGAAAAGTGCTTATAGCTTGACTTCATGTGGTCTTTCCCCAAGTATTGCTATGGTTTTGACCTTTGGCCCAACTGTATAAGTGAAATCTCCTTCATATAGTCCCAGTTCACAGGCATCCAGACAGAACCACCGATGACCTACGCATTAAGCCTCAGAATTCACATGGCATTAACCTTCTGAATTCAGCGACATCCCTGCTCTCATTCAGAGTTGTTGGCTCGAAACATATTCTAAAACAAAGGCTTTACAGTGAAGTTCTCTTTCTCTTATCAAAACTTGAAACGCCGCATCATTTTAAGGTAAGTTAAAATTACAGGAGGGAAAAGAAGCAGTTTCAACTGTCAGAGTCCTGTAACAGCCTGGAAGAGCAACGTAAAGAAAACAAGACCGCAACATCGGCATCCGGGGGAATGTTCAATTTCTGACTTGTCACTCTTCTTTCCAACTCCCAGATGTTGCGGGTGGGGCACGAAATCTACACCTCACACATTAAGAGTTCGGGTGGTGGCCATTCCTTCATGGATGCATTTCTCATAGCTGAGAGGTTACTGCTATACAAGAAAAACACATATTGCGTAACACAGGCTGTGAAATCGTAGCATCCTTCTTCAGAGGAGAGGTGTGAAGACGGGAGGCTGACATGAGGATTTACAAAACACATCTTACACGATGTTACAGAATCTCGTCTGAAAAGAAAATCTGTCCAATATATGTGATTTTAAATAACCAGTTAAAGCAGCAGACTACAACATAAATAGGGCCACTAAAGATCACAAATAAAGGAGAAATATAAATGGATCACTATAAATGTTTCCGTTTTCTCCAACGGTAAGAATCAAACCCAGAATTAAAAAAGAATCTTTTTTTATTTCAAAGATCGCTTCTTATATTGAAGCTCATATTAAAGCAACAGTACAATGTTCATAAAATATAAGTGTGATGCCGTAACATTTTCTTACATGTCAGAATACTGATATTTGTATGTATACTAAAATAAGAACTTTAAAATTGTACAAATAGATACATTAAAAATGACATAGAAATAGGGCGCTTCTCACTGAAACAAGACAGTTATATCTGGCATGTATTAGTTTAAGATGAAAGAAGCAAAAGGATTTACAAGAATCAGCAGTAACAAGATTGATGCTCAAGAGACATAATTGTACATTGTATTGTACATACATTGTATGGGTTTAAGCTGGCTGAATATTATATATTTCAAGTTTAAAAATGCACTACATATAGAGTGTCCATAGTTTAAGGCGAAATTACAGCTCAGAACTGTTGTCCTTTCTAATTTCGTGGAAGCTTCTTTGACAAATTTTTAAAAAAAGAAGAAAGACTTAGATGTTCGTAACACAAAAAAACAACTTTCCTTCATTGCGAGTTCACCGTTAGAATTCTCCTTCCCTTAAATATTTTGTATGCCAAGTGGTTTTTCTCTAGTGAAGGTGATAAACAATTCCAATATTTGCCTTTTTCTGTGGGAAAAGGTACTTCACAGTATTTACCACTTTGATGTCCTTGCAGTTTTATTAAATGTATCCTCTCTGTAAAACTTTGCTTGTTCTAAATGAGCCTTTCATTGATTTAAAAAAATACCTGTTTACACATCTTCTAGATTCTTGAGAATGCCAGACACAGTTCTTTAAGGCCAAATTTGTGTCTTTATTGTTAAGAATCATCATCAAAAGTGTCTTTGGAACCATACAAGTCCGCTAATTTCTTAAAACGAGGTCCCCAGTTCTGTAGATAGTCATAGTCCAAGTCTGAATCTGTGGTGGCGGACTCTAAGGAGCTCAGGGACCCAGCCACAGAGCCCCTGCCTTCGTAGCCATAGATTTGGATGGAGTCATAGGGAGGAGCCGTGGGGTCATTATCTGCCTCCTGTATCCTCGTGTTGATGAAGTCATCCACATCCACACTGTTGGGTGCTGGCCGGAGCCCAGGTCTAGGCATGTACTGGTACTCAGGTTTGATATCTTTGCGGGGGATAAATCCATTGATCCCATCAGGGTTCTGGAGGGTGGCGATATCAAAGGCCTCTGTGTCTTCCTCGCCTCCTCCTTCATCATCATAGGTGATGATGTTCTCGCGGACATCTTCTTCCTCAAAAACAATGAGTGGTTCTTTCTTTTGCCTTCTCAGGGTCACAAACAAAACTACAATGACTACATGGAAAGAAGAAGAAAATAAGAATAGGTGAAGCCCAGAACAGCTCAGCTTCCTGTCAACCATTTAGTGCGCAAATGCTTTAGAACTTAGAGCATCATGGGAAATGAGAAGTGGCTGGAGGCCCCCAAAGACGTGCAAAACTGACCTTCCCTGTCTCTGCTTGTGCAAAATGTACCATGTGAACATCGTATGCAGTGACGTGGCAGGTTGGAACTGTTTTAAACTTTTCCCAAATGAATCCCAATGCTTTTTGGAAGTCAGTGTTCCCAAGAAATAGAAAGATCCAAGGTGCACTGGCACCCTGTTTCCTAAAGGGGAAGCTGTGTGCCTTCCTCACATTTCAGCATGAGGACCTGGGGAGAACTGAGGACCCACCTTCCTGTAGGACTGAAAACTGTCCTCCCCAGGGACCTGGGGGGCCCTGAGCACCACTCTGTAACGATAAGCCTGAGAACACATGAGAGTGGAGAGGACACTTGGAATAATCTCCTATTTATTTGAAATTTTAAAAAGAGAACACCCAGATGAAGACAATCCCGTATCTTTTCCAGTCCGATGCATTCTTAGGCTTGGACATCCAGGGAAGGGAAGCGCAGGCCTTTACCAGGAGAGGTCGCACTCTGCTCAGTTCCTTCTCGTTCCCTCTGTTCCCCCGCGAACCCGACTGAGGAGATTCCCTTTCCCCTCAGCAAGACGGAAAGAGATCCCACATCCGGAAAGGGCACTGAGAGCTCCCCATGCGACACTGCTCCGAGACGCAGAGATGGGAACAGCCCTTCCCCAGTCATCGTGGGGCCCCCAGTTCTGTGCTCTACTCAGAGCAGAGCCTCCATCCACGGCACCCATTGTTTCTTTCCGGTTCCTTTGCTCGGGTGACTCTGATCTTCCACTATGCAAATGTTTCCTGCCTTCCTATCTTTACCTCAGACAGGTTGTAAGCACCTGTCCTTGTCCGCACACACCTGTTCATACCACCTTCATCACATCCATCATGCAGCTTATATGTCAACACCAGTATACATTCTTCAAGGCTCCTCACACTTTGCCCACACTGCTGGGCATACCTATGCAGCCCAGCCCTTTCTCCGGCTAAGAAACTCTTCTGCCTCTGAAATACGTGTTTTGTCTTCCAAGTCTGCACCTGCTCAGGCAGAGGAATCTTGTGTAAGAGTTTCTGTTTGTTTGTTTTGCGTGTGTGTGTGTGTGTGTGTGTGTGTATGTGTGTGCATGCACGCGTACACGGGCTCAGGGCTTAACATCAGGCTTAGTGCCCAGGTCTCTATCACTAAGTTTTAAAAACTCATTTTAAGTTCTTGTTTTTAAAACACAAGTGATTCATTTTATTTTATGGTAATACCAGGGTTCGAACTCAGGACCTCAGAGTTGCCGGGTAGGCACCAGGTGTCACTGAATTACTTCCCCAGCCCTAACACTGACTTCAATGGCTCCTTCCTGACAAGTCATTCATTCATTCATTCAATGGAGAATTAAACACCTTGGTTAGAGCACAATTGGTGTCAGACACATTTGCCAGGGACTCTACTGAGACGCTGGGCCAGATGGCTGCGTCATCTTGAGATCCAGCGGGGAGAGTCCCCTTAGTAGCCACACATGGCTGTTGCACACAGTGGACCACGGGTGCAACTGAAGTGAAAAACGGGGGACCCTAACTCAGCGGGCACGTGTGAGAGAATCTCCCACGGGTCCCCATAAACTGAGACATGCACAAGGATATTGTGGACGCAAAGGACAGGGAAGGTCAGGCCGGTTTCATCCAGCTCACTGTCACCCAGTGTCTTCAGTCCTGTCCACACTATCTGTAGTGTTGTGACTTCTCTTTCTGCGTCTCACTAATCCTTCTCCTGTCTGTTAGGAGGCAAAACCTTTGCCCGTACACCAGATCTCTGTCTCAATTCCTCACCTACAGAAAAATTTCTTGGAGCTATTGCAGTCCCCAAAAGGCATCTCCCATGATATACTTCTGTGAAACCTAGCAAACGCTTGTCCCAACCTTTCCTTCCCTCCTGTTGGATGCTTGTTCGGTGGAGGCCGCACCTGCTGTGTTACAGCACTCAAAGGGGCAGGCCAGTGCCACCTCCACGTGTCCCAAAGCACGTCCACGGGGCGGGGCCTGGTCCGGGTAATCAGCCCATAACAGACAAGTCCACGAGTGCGGGACGCACGCGCCACGAGGGGCCGCTTACCCAGGAGGATGACGATGCAGGCGAGGATGGCGATGAGCGCCCCCGTGCTCAGGCCGGCGTTCAGGATGTAGGCCTCGGCGTTACACGAGAGCAGCGCCCCGTTCACGTCGCACCCGCAGACTTTGATGGTGAGGGTGTTGGTGCTGCTCATGGGGGGAATGCCGCCATCGCTGATCACGACGGGCAGGAGGTACAGGTCTTGCTTCTGCCTACTGAACCCTCCGCGCCGGGCGTAGACGCCTGCTGTGTTATCTGCGGGAAGAGGAGAAAGAAGAGGAGGCTTTCAGATCCGGGGTGCCCCAGTCACGGCGGCGTTCGGCTCGCGAGATTCGAGGGCACTCTTTTCATTGCCAAGGTTAACAGCCGGAGCTCTTCCCCCTTGGCCTTTAATCTAAGAATCTGGAGAGGCCGTGGTCATTTGGTGTGATAGCATCATGGAACAATCTCTCTGTTTTGGAACAAGGCATAAGCATGTGTTCCCCTCCAGCTGATCCGGGCTGAATGCTGTCCCTGGCAAGTTAACCACAACACATTCGCGTCGCTGTTCGCCTTTGTCATTAACGCCACAGGGAAGCATGCACATCGGCTATGAACTAAATAAGCAGAGCTGAGAATTTAGTATCTATGCACATGTGAGTACAAACCAAAGAGCTTCTTTTACACGCGCGAGCATTTTCCTGCTTCATTCCAAGGATTTTGCAAGTTTTTCTTTGTGACTCTTTAGAAGAAGTTCTAAACCCTCCCTCAATCTTACCTAAAGAACTGACCCAGCCACGAGCCAAGTTTCCAAAGAAAATGTCTCCTTAAAGAGGAAACGTGTTACAAATCATGCAGCAGGTTCATTTTTTCTATGAAATTCAAACATAACTGACCACCCCGGTTCAGCACGTCTACTCCGTCTTCTTAAAACAAATCTGCTTTCTTTTTGTCCATGTCACGCAGCTCTACAAAGTGGGCACCCACCACTTCCCTCCCCTCCCCTGACCTTGCCTGCCAACCTCCCATCCTGTCTCTTTGCACATGAATTAACTCAGTCCAAGACGGAGCATTAATTTTTAGTTGCTAAGCTCGCTACATATTTTTCCACATGCCTTCAGTCTTCAGTCTTGCTCTCTTGTCCCCCAAAGTTGTTCACTTTATCAAGCCGGTAACTCTTCTCAAAGCTTGAAATTAAATCCCAAAGTCCTCTCTTCCAGGAGCCCTCTCTAGACTTCTCTGTCACCATCTCTCTGATTCCTTATACTGTGTATTCCTGCAGAAATAGGGACCCTTCTCGCTCCTCTGTCAGGAATTTTTAAAATTGATTTTATTGGTACATTTTATATATACGTTATGATCAGACTTGACTTTAAGACTCTGTACCAGTACATGACACAACTTAATTCTCATTACCAAACCTCTGGCCCATAAATCAGGAATTGTTGACACAACCTCTTCGACCTCACTAAGACTGTGAACTTCCGGAGAGCAGGGGATTTTATCTGATTCATCTCCGGCTCTCTAGTGCCAGATATACAGCAGACATTCAATAAATATTTGTTGTACAAACAGTGGAACTGTACTCTGGGAAGAGTTAAACTAAAATTCCAGATGTTGGTTTTCATGTATTTCTCAATCTTTTGTAAGATTTGCCCCCAAAATGCTTCCTCATCCTCATGTTTGTTTACCAGGCCCAAATATTTTTCCAGGATGTATTTTCTGGAGGGAAAATACTGATGTTATAAAATAGAATAAATTTTGTTATGCTTCATCAAACTGTATACAGAGAGAGACAGACAGACAGAGACGGAGAGACAAAGAGACAAAGAAAGAAACAGAGACAGACAGACAGACAGAGATAGACAGAGAAAGGTGGAACTTCATATATTGCGTGCCCATTTGGGGGTAAGAAGCAGTAATTTCACTGGACTTTGTAGGAGTCAGAAGTAGAAGGGTCACAATAGCAGCCCCAGCCAGGGCAACTTGGTGACTTAGTATAAAAAGTAAAAAAGGACTTGGAGACATAGTTTAATACAAGGCTCTGTTCTTAATCCTCAGTACCAACAATGGCAAAGTCCAAAGGAAGCAGTAGACTACAGCCACGTGCAGGCTTTGATCAACATATAGGCTCAATAACTGCCAGACTTTAAAAAGGTTCAGTAACACATTTTTTCTGGCAAAACAAAACTATTTTATACTCTCCCAATTAAATTTATGTATTTTAGGTTAAAGTAAATCTAACGTTCAGTCACATTTAAGGATAAGCAGACATTATGAATACTGTAGAAGGTAAGGTTTGTGTATTCAATGACTCTGCCAGTTGTACAAAGACAGATTTTCAATCTTGCACGACCAACATCTCAGCTGACATAAGGCAGAACAGCTATCCCTCATTTCTAGATTTTCCAAGTGCTACGTGGTTGGAATATTTTGCTCTTATTGCGAGAGAAAAAGATACACTTGTCAAATAAAATTTGGCCCCCTGTCTGTTCTTCAGAGTTCTAAATGAATCAGTAGGCCACTGTCCCACTGATTAGCATTTAAGTTTACAGATGATTAAAAATTACTTCAAAGTATGTCTACTGTCTTTTCTATTGTTTTGTGTTGAAATAAAATTTCCATAAGGGATAAGTAAAAATATTTACTCACGTTTAATGACCTAAGAAGCGACTAATGCTTTCACAAGTAAAAATGAACATTAAACATTTTAGAAGCAAAGGAAATTAATTAAAATTGCTTCATTCACAGATTATTTACTTAGACTTCTGTTGGATATTACTCTGTTACCCTAGTGTCATTGGATGCAGGAAATAGGAATGGAAGGGTTTTGTTTTTATAAACTCATGGAAGTCATGATTTGAAAATCCATACTTCAATGAGCCAGCTGTACATGACAGCACGTTTAGGTCACAGCAGGCAGGCCTGTACATGAAGGTAATTGAAACTCACACATGAATGAAAAACATGGGCCTGAGCACGACACCAGCATGTGAATTCAAGATATTTTATGTTCTCAAAAGCTGAGTCTCTTCAGACACACTGAAGCCACTACATAAAAGCTCATTAGAGCACCCAGCTGACTGAACTATTTATAATTTGAGTGATAGATCAGGAGGCTCTCACGTACTTCTTTAACATCTCTTCTAGCAAAACATATTTTACATACAGATTTTAAGATCAATGAGGGATCTGGGAAAGAATTATCCTGAGGGTCTCTTCTAGAAATGATAATTGGATGTTTTAGGCTGATCTCACTTTTTCCCATCTAGAGTCTCACTTGTTTTTTTGTTTGTGTGTGTGTGTGTGGGGGGGGGTGGTACCAGCTGTGGAATTCAGGTCACTGGGCTTACAAGCCAGGTGCTAAAACTACTGTGTTAATCTTGTTTATTTTTGCAAAAAGGAGACCATACTATATCAACTGTGCCTCATGCAGTTGCTACTGGAACTAAATCCAAAAGGAGTCAGTGATTATCCTCCGTGTTATCCTTCAGGAAGATCCTGGGATACTTCTACCATGGGAACAGGTTTTGTATCTTAAATTAAACGACAGATTCTTTTTCAATTACATTATGGTAAGTGACCAGTGATGGTCTTTGACAAGGTCCCTTCACTTTGGATATTTACCTGACTCAGATGTCTGGGTGAACCTAAAAGGAAGAGGGTCAGTGAGGACACATTTTCCAGGAAGTGAGAGATGGGCTCCATGATAAAAAGTATGACCCAGAAAATTATCTATCAACTTAATTTTTCTTTCAGGAGGTTTCTTAGTCCCTTCCCCTATCTATATAATGGCTCTAGCAAGCAAACCATCCCATCTTGGAGGTCCAAAGGAGCAAGGTTTGCATTTTGATTCTTCTACATACTAACTGCCTGACTTTCAACATAGTAAGTAAATATCTTGAGTTTCTTTGTTGTCATCTAAAATACTAATATTTCTAGGGTTAAATTTACTTCCATACATAGAGGTATATAGCACAGTGCCAAGCTGCTGGGGAGGCTGGGTAAATATTAATTCTCTTCTAGAAGCCATCCCTTTTGAACAGTAGACTAATGAGGAAGAAAGACTTATTGGCAACGAGAGGAAAGTAGATTCTTGGAAATGTCATCACAGCTTTGAATGCAATTGCCTAAAACACGGAAGGGCTCATCATCCAGAGGTAAGAAACTAGTTCACACTCCTCCATCTTGGGCAACATGTTACTCAAGATAAGAAAATGTCGTTTAAGCACCTTGGTTTTTCATCTTGATATCCAATATTCTCACCTGTGGACAGAGACCAGTTTCAATTTTTTTCCCAGTTCGGCAAAAACTTGAAAATGATTCCATTAATTACTAGTGTATGTCATGCACCAACTAGTATTTTCATTAGTGGAAAAATAATTCAGGTTTCAGACCTTTATGTCTGAAACCCAGACTCCTAATCGCATGCTAGTCTTCCCTGTGCACTTTTTCATTACAATAACAAAACACTGAAGTGCCTGATAATGATGGTCTCCATGGCACCACTGTGAGCATGCAAGCATAAGGGTTATGATGAGGATGCAGCCCAAGGAAGAGGAACAGAAATGTGACACTAAAAGTGAAAACTGGGAGAGAGGAGCTGCCCTTAATAGTTGGACTGAACTAGTGCCAAGATCATATTAGCAAGAAAAGGGAAAAAAGAAAGAAAAAGAAAAGAAAGCACCAGATGAAAAGGGGCAATGTAAGGGCCTATCTTAAGGTCTCAAAGAGAGATACCATGTAGCAAAGGGCAAGAATACCTTACTATCCTCAGGATGTTGATAGGAGGGCTTGGCCTCAGTTGAGGGGGTCACTCCTCCTGACTGATTCCCTGAAACTCATAGGACACTTCTCCTTGACACTTTTCTCCTCTGTGCATCTCTGCCATTAAGGTGTAGAGTCTGCACTGTATGAACTGGTGCAAGACCTTTGAACCCAAGGTGAAAGGCTGTGAGGGACATCTTGAAGTTTCTTTCTTGAAGACTGAAACATCTAGAACAACCTTTGCTCCCAGGGAAATATTTTTGTCACTTTTGAGACAAATCCACCTACTCTGCTATTGCTGTACATACTTCCGAAATAAGGTCAATCCATCTACTGCAAAAAATATACCCCCAAACAAAACCTCCCCCATACCTGAACACCAACAGATTTAGAATAATCATTTGATTGCCTTCCTCTTGGCCCATTCTACTTTCTCTAGGAATGAGGCAATGGCTCCACAAAGATAAGCATATCTTTATGTGTACACATGTATGTACAGATGTATTATATGTGAAATATGTGCATGTGCCCCAAAAACTCTCAGTGAAAATTGAAGCTTCAGTTACTTCAGAAGAATATGTTGTACATAATTCACAAGACAGCAATTAAAGAACTGATTATTCAGATTCCTTTTTCACTGGTTTATATCTGTACATTTAGAAAAATACATTTAAATTTTGAATCTTCCGTGTTTGGCATCTTTGAACTAAAGCACTAAAATAACAGAAATTTCAAGTAAAAGTTTTAAAGTTTGTAGCATGTGCACTTAATGATGCTACTAGTGCTCAAAGGTGAATGCTTTACCTGTGTACACCCTCGATTTCTTGCCTTTCTGGGAGCAGCTTCTGTACATAGATCATAAATTCACAAGAATGTCTCCTTGTCTGAGAGGAGCCTCTTTGGACTGCAGGGACCTTGTCTCACTTATCTTTTCACTGATCTTAGTGAATTCAGTGGTGCTTTCTGTGTTGACAGAATGAATGGCAGAATGCTATTCTTTTAATACATCTCACATCCATCTGCCTTTTCCCTGCAGCCACATTTTGCTGATTTGTTAGGTTGGGGGATATTTTGAGTTTCCATCTTATCAGGCCGCTCACTTGTGAATCCAAACTGAGCCTGTACCTACATCACCAGGATTGGTCCTGATGCATATTTACATTTCATCATCATCAACATCATCATCATCATCATCATTATCATTTAGACTGGGTTAGATTCAATTTAGCAACAAGCTTTTAACACTGACAAGCCCTGTTCATGTTGACATGTTATCCCAATTAATATTTCAAAGTGTGAGCAGAAAATACAATTTCTCTTATTATGTAGGAAAGAAAATTGAGAAAAAAGGTACTAACTTTCACAGTAATAGGTAAAATATAAACAGAACTAGAATCCAATTTTTTCTGGAATTATAATACATTGCAAGTTGTTACAGTTGTGTCTAGATGTCCCTCCAAAGTCTCATGTGGTCATAAGTAGGATTTTGAGATGGCTCAATTAAAGTGTACGATGCTGGGATTAAGTGTGTGATGCTAAGATCAAAGGTGTGTAACCACTAAATTGGTCCACTGGTTCATTTCGCATGGTTGTGGATGTGGTTAATAGGAAGGCCAATCCTGGTTGTAAGTGCTACCTACCCTAAGGGAGTGTAGCCTGAATGAGATATGAGACAGAAGCAGGCTGTTGTCACCACTAGTTTTTCACTTCCTCGCTGCTTTCCTGCCTTGTGCCCACCATGAACTGTTTCTCCTCTGCCATGTCAACTTGCCTTAGAGCCAGCCAGATATGAACTGGAGCATCTACAAACTTTGAGATTCCTTCTTTCACCTTGGATGTCTAGTATTTTTTTCAACAATGAGAAATGTACCTAAGACACCACACAAATAAACTGGCTCCTTTTTATTAAATAGTGCCACAATGCTTTGTTAGATTTCATCATAGTCTACAGGAGAACCAGAAAGACTGGGTCGAGATAAAAGAACATGTCTTTGAAATCTAACAATTTTGTGAGAGACCTATATAGAACCAAAAGTATATACTGAAAATCTCTGTTCCCACAGAATTTCCAGAAACACATATACTCTTCAAGACGACGTACAAAATACAAAAGCATATCTATTATTTTGAGATGAAAGTAATGTAACAATGAAATGAACTATATGAGCTGAGACTTAAAATACCAATGAAAAATAAGACCCAAGACTCTGACACATATAATATTTCCCAGCTGTACCCACAGATTATACACCACTAGATGGATGAGTGATTATTTTGTGACCTTTGTAAAATAAGAAATACAATAAAGAGTATGTGATAAGAATAACTGTATGAAATATCATTTTATATATCATTTTATGTATCATTTTTTACAATCAACTCTCTTTTGGAATAAAGAGAAGAACATACTGCATAAAGTAGTCAATTAACATACATACAAGGACCAGAAATCAATAAAATATTGACATTCAGGAACTTTAAGTGAGTTAGTTACATCGGTTTCTAGAGGGAATTTTGAAAGACATGTCTGATCCTCTAAGATTGGTTTTATTTTTTGTTGGATTAGGGAGACAGTGGCTCCAAGGCAACTGTGTTCTGCATGGAAAAAAAAAAAACACAGCAATAAATATCAGGCAGGGAAGGAACATAATTATTTACATAAGTGAAAATGGCAGGGCATTAAAAGACATCTGCCATTTTGATCTGCCAACAGAGCACTTTCCATATTGGAACAATTAAGAGAGGAAAATCTGTCCCACAAAAATCTGTTTGGCTGTCTATAAATTAGAAAAGTGAAAAATCAGAAGCATATTTGGTGTTCTTTGGTACCGCACATAAAAAGAAACGTTCATAGTTTATATTATTTTAAAGTAGAAGAAAAACCAAAGAGATTATCTTTCTTGACTCTTATTACTCAGCCAACCCTACTTTCTATGCAAGCATTTCTTGTTTGGTTGTTGTTACTGCTTTTGTTTTGACAGTATAAACTTAACTCTGAAGGTACCAGAGCTCATTTGATCTGCAACTTCTCTCAACTTGGATTATATCTGCAAAATAACTAGATTCACAGATCATGTCTTTTTGGTTCCAACTCCTAGGTGTCTAACAGAACTCTGTGGAGTAACAAATACAAACAAATGAGTAAATGGATAGAAGTGATTGAATGATGATGCACTGACTTCTTTAAAACATTTTTGTACCCAAAGATTTTTTGTCTTTTTCAGTCTGAAGCTGACCTCATAACACAATCATCTTCCATTATAATAACTAGTCCCTGAAAAAGTGTGAGGAATATTACACATTATGAAGTATTTTCCATTCATTCTTTCACATTTTAGTTCATGTATTCAGCCAATGAACTTTGCCTAAGTGTTGACATAGTCTTCTCACCCAGCTCATATTCTGTTGGGACACTAAGAATGCAATGCATGATTAGAGTACAAGAAAAATAATAGAGTTAACACAGTGGTCCTGAAACACAAAGAAACATTTGTGATGCTCTAAGCTATCCTGACTAAAGCTTTACCTAAGAGTGATCTTCGTTTACTGTGGGACAAATATGTGGGAGAGCATACTTCAGGGAGAGCAAAACTGTGGATATGACACACTTGGGAAAGTAGGCAGACTTCTCAGTCCCTGAAATTTAAGTTTAAATTAGGGAGAAAAATAAGATGATAGAGCCAAGAGCATGTGGGATAAACCACGGAATGTCTTGCTCACTAAGCTATGAAGTTTCAGCAAATTCCATAGGAAAAGGAGAAGCAGAGAAGAATTATAGAAAGAAAAAGGGATATCAAAAGCTACGTTTATGAATGAAGTGATGGTAAGACTGGAGTCAGGAGGACCAACTTGGGAACGATCATGTAGTCATAGCTCCTCTGCAGGTCATTCTTTAACAGCCACTTGCTCTAGTTTGGATCGTGAGTATCTTTCAAAGACCCAATGGAATAGACTTGCTCCTCAGCTTGACTCTATGGAGAGTGGTGAACCATCAAGACGTGGATCCCACTGGGAGGAAGTCAGGTGATAGGGGTGTTTCTCCGAAGGGGACTGAAGGATATTTTCTCTCCCTTCTTCTTATCTGCCATCAGGACAGAAGAAACTTTGCTTCCCCACACACTCTCAATCTTGATGTTTTGCCTCATCACAGCCCCAAAAGCAGTAGGCCAACTAATTCTAAACTGAAGCCCCCCAAACTATGAATCAAAATAAATCTTTCCTTTTTTAAAAAAGTTGATTACCTCAAGTATTTTGTTACAGGGGTAGAAAGGTGAAAAACAATGATGAATACTAGATATGCTTTCACAAGATAGCTAATTTTCCTTGACGTGCTTTTAAAAACTCCCTATGTCAGATATTGTGTATTCATTATTGCTAAATTTCCACCTTACAACACTTACTGGAACAGAGAAGTTGAGAACTTCCATGAGATGGGAAGATAAGATGAAATTGCAATGGAATAGTTATGAACAGGTAGTTTTTAGTAAAAGCCACACTAATACGAAGTGTTGAAGGAACATCATTAGAAGAGATCAAATAAAATAACAAATATCTTATAGAAGTCAAAAAAGGTTCTTTTTCAATTGGTTGACATAAAAATACCTAGTGTGGGCTGGAAATTTAGCTCAGTGGTTCTGGTGCCTTCCTAGCAAGAGCAAGGTCCCTGGTTCTATCCCCAGTGACCACATACAGCAATACCAGGGGTGGTGACTCACAGCCACCAGCAGTCAGTACCCCACACCACAATGCCAAGTGCGGTGGCTCATGCCTGTAATCCCAGCACTTGGGAAGCAGAGGCAGGAGGACTGCTGAATTCAAGACTGGCCTGAACTACGTAGTGAGCTCAGGGCCAGCCTGAACTACAAAGCAAGACCTTGTCATTTATTTTGAATTTTGAGATTGAGATTTTGTTAGGTTGCCCAGTCTGGCCCCAAAATCCTGGGCTTAAGCAATCCTCTTGCTTCTATATCTTGAATAGCTGATATTACACAGGCATGCCACTGCAGTAGACACACAGCAGTCTTCTAATGGGCAAGTAACCACATGAAAAAATGCCAATTTGAGTGTAGCTGGTGATTGCCAGGCAAGCAGCTGTGGGGTTCTGGCATCTTGAGATGTATTCCAATTGCACGCTCTGCATTTGATATCTCTGTGTCTTTACCTCTCAAAATACTAGCTCAATCCATGAATTAGAAGTAGTGTATGTTATAATTTTAAGGTATTCAAAATACTCATTAAGCACTACCATGTTATTTGAAAGTGAACTTGGATTGACTGCAAATGTACAGTTTCAAACTCAAAGGTAAAGATGTAAAAAGGGAAACAGAAGCATAATTGATAAGAAAGGAAAGAAAATGGTACCATATAAAATACTCAGTTCAAACTAAATACAGCAAAAAAAAGTAAAAAACTCACAACAGCATCCAAAGTATAAAATAGCTACCTATAATTTAATAAGAAATTGGTAAAACAGAAGTGAAGAAAACTACAAAGCACAATGAAGAACTGATTCAACAGATAGTCAGACCAGGCTTTTGAATAGGAAAAGTTTTTAGTTCTACTTAAATTAATCCCTATATTCAGGGTAAATACATAGCATTCATAAATGTACTTATGTATCCAGAAAGTAATTCTAAACTGTATCTAAAGAGAGACAGAGAAGCCATATTACATAAAATAATTATAAAATGAAAATAAACTGGAGGAAGCATCTGTCAGATTTTCACACAAATACATATGCAACCATTAGAAAAATAATATGATAGCAACAGTAAATAGAGTGGGGAAAATTAAAAATTAGAAAAAATTAATCATACAAATAATATGAGTTAATAAAGATGGTGTTCTAAGCATTTGGAAATAGATGCTCAGTTCATAAATAATATTCAGGAAGTGGCTGGGAAATGAGTGTTGTGGTATACATGGATAAAAGGTTGACATGATAGAGAAGATAATGCAAGGAAGAAGAAAAGACAAGTGAATAGTGCTATCAGTTTGGGTAAAGATACACTTAGAAAGGACCATATTAAATAGAGAAAAACTCATAAAAATGACATCTATACATAGTAACAGCGTCATCTGAACTGAAAGCACAATGATCCACTGTACAAATCTATGAAACAGTCCTGACAGGTTAATAGCATTAACAGTTGAAGAGACTTAGAAATTAGTTGTAAACATTTATATATATGAGAACATGAATGACCAATTTAAAACAGTAAAGCAAAACACAATGAATACTTATTAAAAACTAGCTTTGCTGGCTGAAGATTTAGCTCAGTGGTTCCAGCGCCTGCCTAGCAAGTACAAGGTCCCTGGTTTGATCCCTGGTAACCGCATACAACAATAACGGATGTGGTGGCCACGCCCACCGGTGATCAGTACCACATACCACAAATGCTGGGCTTGGTGGCTCAAGCCTGTAATCCCAGCTCTGGGGAGGCAGAGACAGGAGGATTGCTGAGTTCGAGGCTTGCCTGAGCTACACAGTGAGTTCAGGGCCAGCGTGAACTACAAAGTGAGACCCTGTCTAAAACAAGCAAACAAACAATCAAAAAACCTAGCTTTACTAGTGACAAAAGGAGTTGGAATTCTTCATTATTACCTTTAACATCAATTTATCAATGATTAAAAACATATTATTTTCCTCTTCCCTCACTAGAGGGAATGGACTCACACTAACTTCACTTTCAGCCTAAGGGCCAGGGCTCCAGACCGGGGACCCACAGCCTCTGACCCACTCAGGCTGCAGACACGGTAACTATGAATGGAGACACGTACGGGAACCACCCTGATCCTTGCTGTCTCCTCCCTGTCCCACACTGGGCCTCACAAACCTCTGACCTACAGAAACTTCTCGGTCTCTGGTAAAGATTTTGGAAGCAGTGTAATGGTACCTATACACAAAAGTGAGGGGCTATCATATAGCAGAAGTGAGGAAGGTGATCAGAAAGATTGCAAATTGATATATTGTTGCAAAACACATCTATCACACACTCAGCAGGAAAAGAAGGGGTGTATACTTGACTATTGCTTTTTTTAGAGAAAGAATTACATGCAAAGAAGAGCTGAATGGTATATAAAATAGCAGTGATTACTTCTGGGTAATATATTTTGGGTTATTTTTACAACTTATTTCTGCTTGTTTGTGTTTTCTAATTTCACTACAAGGGATAGGTATTAATTATGCAATAGGAGAAAATTATAAAATTCTTGCAAATATACTTCACTACAATTACTGTGCCTGTGATTAAAATGGAAATTGAAGTAGTTTGTCCTTCACTGTTTATGCTTTTCCTGGAATCTTAGATTGATGAATTGAATTACAAAATTCTCCTTTTAGATGATTGCTATTATTTGTCTAAGAGGTAAACAAAGGCCATTTGAAAAGAAATTAAAAACAAAAATATGAGCTTTATGTTCTTTTATAACACGTAACACACACCAGGCAGGGCCTCCAAATACCCAAACTTAGTTTCTTTACTTATCACCAATACAACCTTGAACGAATCACTGACCATTCTGATGTGGCACATTATTTCTTTCTCTGAAATTCAAATAAAAATATCAACACGTTCACTTTATGGTGAAGTTTCAAAATCAGGTGAAACAAAGGCTTTTAAAAGTACAGAGCCAGAAAGGCAAGAGGGATTAGGTTATCATTTTTTTCTTTTCTTCCCCTTACATTTTTCTTACCCATTACACATGCTTGTATTTTTAGAGCTGTTAGAAGCCTGATATTTTCAAAGTAGATGCATCTTAAGTCCTGGGTGGACCAAATCTTCATCTGCCCAAGCAGCATCCTTCCTGATATTAATAGTCCAAGATGGGTTTAAATGTTGAAGACTCATTCAGTGTTCCGCTTTCTTGCGGCCCACTGGGTCGGCTTTGAAACTCAAGCTAGTGTGGTGCGAGATAAAATGAAATGAAAGGCTTCTGTGTATTAAGATGACTTTCGCTCTTATATTTCTAAAGACTCCAAATGCTTATGCCGAGTTTAGGCAAACACAATAGAGATTATTTACATGGCATAATGGAAGTAAACACTCAAGGAGAAAGTAACTTGATGCTTTTACTCAGCATGATATAAACCATTATCTCATGTTTTCTATGGAAAACAGTCTCGGCCGAGAAATTTGGTAACTCAGTAGGCTATTAATAGGATGTGGAATGTGATTACTCCTTTTGGATTACTTCAATATGTAATTACTTTTAGGAGCTAGTAGAAAGAAACTCTATTAAATGATAATTATAGGACTGTATTTGCTTTAAGGTTTTGTAATAGCTCTAAACATGGGAGTTTTCATTAACTGTTTGCTATAGTTAATACAGTAATTTTTCTTAAAAAGTAGCAATTCTCTGCAAAACTGGGAGCTCAATAGTATGGTTAATCTCTTACAGAAAATGTAGAGTAGATAGATTGCGTAGACAGCTACCTTAACCATGGCGATATAATCTCCATGAAAATATATATGTTATCCAAGAAGTACTGGTATAAAGCAACCCCCTCCATAATAATATGAGTTAGTATAGTGTTTATAGAGACAACAGTAACCAAATGTGATACAGATATAAAAAGAAGAACAGGGCGGGTCATGCAGAAGTAGGCAAAGGGATGAAAGCCTGGAAGAACTGGCTGTTTGCAGGAGAAATTCCAAGATAATCAAGAATCTGAGTTGGAGCAGATCTGGAAACTGACATCAAAAGTAAGTTGTGGACAACAGTAAGACACATATAAGAGTTGGATCACAGGTATTTCAGATAACAGTGTAAGTAGCACAGAGAGACACTGTCTCAATTAGTTAATTTATGCTTCATAGTGATACAACAAGCAGGTGGGATCATCAGATTTCTCTGAATACCTGAGAAGTTTTCCTCATTATTGACAAAGGTGAACACATTCTGAAATATGCTGTAAGAAGCAGCTCTTCATCCGAAAACTGAAACAAACCTCTGCTGGAAACAGAGCAATCCACCTCCCTCGTAAGAGCTGAAGACTAATTTGGGGTGACAGAATATTCTAAAAGTAGAAACAGGGACTTTTACAAACCCAAATGCACATGGACCTCAGAAAGCATTATGAGAATGCTCTACCTATCACCTTGTTCAGTTAAGATCATTACACACTCACTAAATGCTGAACACATGCTGGAGTTTCCCCATTTTGGGGAAACCTGTCCTTACGGAGGAAAATTCCCCTGCTACATCAGTATCCTCCCGATATGTGTGTGGTGTGTACCCACCATCCAGTTTAATGCTTGGCAGGACTACCGCTTTAAAGGGCTAGGGTCCACCTCTTCCCATGTACCAAGCCAACAAGTGAAAGAAAAGCAGCTGGGGTACAAAATCAAAGAATGATAAATAACATTTCTGTCTCAAAAGGATGGAAACAGTTTACAAAGCATGTCATGGACTGGTCTGCAAAGATCCTTTTAAAAAAATTTTATCTTGGGCTGGAGATTTAGCTCAGTGATTCCAGTGCCTGCCTTGCAAGCACAAAGTCCTGGGTTTGATCCCGGTAACCATGTACAACAATGCTGGGCATTGTGACTCACGCCCACCAGCAATCAACACCACATACCACAGGGCCAGGCATGGTGGCTCACACCTATAATCCCAGCACTCGGGAGGCAGAGACAGGAACATTGCTGAGTTTGAGGTTTGCCTGGGCTACATAATAAACTCAGGGCCAGCCTGAACTACAAAGCAAGACCCTGTCTCAAAAACAAAAAAAAAATTTATCTTTCTTGGTACATTGTATATACACATCATATCATGATCACACACGATAAGACATTTCTTTACATGTAACTTGCTCCTTTCTCTGGCTCTTCAGAGCAAGTTCACTGTGGAAAGCAAGGAATCGAGAGAGGAATGTCCGTGTTATAAAGCCTAGGGCATGGTCACTGTCCCATTCACTTTGTGCTTGATTTGTAATGCTGTAATTAAAAGCTCAAATCAGTTCAAGAAATGCAAAGCATGTCAGTCACATTCTTTTAAACTCCAAGCAGCAGAAGGATCACTTCTCTGCTTTAATCAGCATGACAGAAAGAGAACAGTACAGAAATGCCGGGTTGAAAACTCAAGTCTAACTTCTATTTTGCTGGCTAGGTTCGGGCAAGTTACTAGAAAGTTCTGTGCAGCGTTTCCTCATCTGTAAAATGTGAACACTGATAATGCTGCCTACTCCCGGTGTTAAGAGAATTAAGTGAACAGAAGACCGAAGGGTCTTGCCAGGGTGCTTGGAACAAAGTCATGGGCACAAGTGTGCTGATGATAGTGCCAACAATGAGCGGAGAGAGCAAAAATATTTATTATACTAAAGATCTTACTCTGTCACCAGGAAAGCAATCTTGGACATTTGAAGCTAAAAAAACTACACTGAAAACTCCTGCCTTTTACTTTTATGCTAAATGATAGCAATTATCTCCCTTCTTGCTCAAACTTCCACTGTCCAAAGTTTAGACAGATAGTTTTCATGAAGAGGCAACACTCAGAAGAAGTGTGGCTGGGGGTTGGGCAGTTTATTTTTTCTCCCAGGGCCTACCATGAACTCCGTGCAAGGACTGTACATGCTGGGCCCAACAACAATATTATCTACTTTTTAATAACCTACAAATCTAGAAACCACTTGATGGGCAAACTAAGATGCGGAAATCATATTAACACTTCACCATTTCTGCAATGGATAAACAGGGCTTTCTTACATGCCCTTCACCTTTAGGTAGCAAGCTCTATATCCAGCCACACTACATTATAACCGTGCTTTGGAGACGAAGGCCTGTTCTTGAAAGATTATACTGCCATACAAAGTTGAACTAATCTTTTTTAATGCTGTACTTGATATCAATATTCATAAAGCCGTGCTTACCCCCAAGGGTTTATCAGACTCTTAAAAAAAAGATAAATGGAGTTGTTTGCATATTGACCCTGTAAGTTTCCCCACTTGGCATTCCCACTGTTTCATGAATATCAAAGCCAATAAAAAAGGAACATAAAATTAGACTGACTCGTTCATATGCATCGAATGAGCCCATGTGTCAAAATAGAGGTGGCATTATTATTTCTTGTTTGTGCTTCAACAGGAAAACGTTATGAAGATTAGTGAATATATTTGTGCTGTGCAATATAAAAGCCATTTGTTTCTCCACTTCTACTTCTCAGAATGAATAGGAACCTTCGTACAAACCTCTGTTGTCTCTGACTGTGAAGTTTGGATTGTGGATGATTTCGGGGGGCAGGCTGAAGATAAATCTTGGTCCATTGGCCGTATCATCCTTGTCATCCGCACTAATCGTAACAATTGGCTGAAAGAGAAAGGTGGCCCACCATAAATCATGGTGACAATGGCACATCATTTATTCAAAAATTGCTGGATTGCTAAAAAGCCAAGTTTTAAAGAGAGAACCTAGCTTTGGAGCAAAACTAGGGCTATTAAACCTCCCTGGGCAGCAGGGAGGCACCTCCCTCCCTGATGTTTTCAAAAGCAAATTGTGTCTCCCAACAGCTCAGTCACAGCCAGTTGACTGGCTTTACCTGGTTGGAAAGTGGTTTGGTCTGATCGCTCTCACAGATGAAGCCTTCATAGGGGGCAGCAAATCTGGGGGCATTATCGTTGACATCGAGCACTCTAATGGCCACTGGGACTTTGGCTTCCTGATGTCGGTTGTCTGGGAGGAGAGAAGGCAGACAGTAAGCAAACACCAGGAAGCAACTGGACATTGGTAGCAGCTCACTCTCGGGAAGAATAATCTGCAATGACTCCTTTGAGCAGTTCACGGAAAGGCACCGTTGGCACAGACCCCATCCAGGAGCTCAAGTGGGTTACATTTAGACAAGGAATAGATGTCAACTTGAGCAGTAAGAACTAAACAATTTACCCAGTTCTGATGTCAATGTTGGGCTTTAATGTTAAAGGCTAACAACAGAGCCTGGACAATCCAGAACCCAATCTATCATAGCAGTTCCTAAAGAGGAGCCCTTAGGGCAGCAATAAAACCAACTGGGAGCCTGTGTGACATACAAATTCCTAAGACACGGGGCATACCTACCGAATCAGGGGACCAGGGATAGGGTCCAGACATGTTTGTTATGATAAGCCGTGTGTGAGACATAGGGAGGGTTTTGTGCATGATTCAGTTTGAAAACTACTCTTTTATTGGCCCATAAAAATCTGCAAGTACTGGTTGTAAAGCTTCTGCTTTGCGTTTGTCAGGCAGATCAAGTATTTTAAAGTGCTGAGGGCCATCAGCTATCTTGCCAAATCTGTACTGAATTCTGCCAAATCTCTATTTGCCTATTTATTTTTCTTCTTGCAGAACCCAGCATCAAACTCAGGACCTTTTGCTTGCCATGCAGGTGCGATACCACTGAGCTACATCTCCCTTTCCGCCTATGTATTCTTAATACCTGAAAATAAATCTTAAAGACTAAAGAAAGCCCTCAAGACTTAAAAAAAGACCCTTTTTCAGGTATTCTGGTTCTCAAAATATAGACAGAGGAGTCTAAAGGATTACTATTTAGTACAATGAAATCAAAGCCCAAAGGACAATACTTACGGATTTCAGCTGCAAAGACAGAGATGTTGAGCCAGGCAGTTTCTTCTCTATCCAGAGGTTTTGTGGTTTTAATGAAACCATCCTCTGGATTAATAGTGAAAAACCTGTCGAGGTCAGTGTGACGATCAATTGAATACCTAAGCAGAATGCAAATGAGGCAATTAGACCAAGATATTCAGAGCAGCTTAATATTTAGGTATTAATATTGGCTTAATATTTGGGTATTTTCTCTATATTTGAAGCAATATTTCAATGAATTGCTGGAGCACGATTTTCTTTTTTAATCAAATTTACTTTTCAAACTTTGTACATGAATCTTTTCAAGGAATCATTTTGCAACACTGGAATACTGTATTCAGTACAATGAATGAAAAAACTCTTTAGCATATTTGATTGAGAAGTATAATAATGTGTTGCATATTTCTCCACATTTACTACAATCACTCACATCTGAATATTTATGCAATTGCATTTGAGAAGTGTTTGCCTTGCTCCCAATCTACTCTCAAAGTCACAAATGTATTAAAGCTTTGCCAAATCTTTGCATATGCAATACTGAACAGTTTCAAGTTTAACTAAATTCATCATCAAAGATTAATTATAATCCTAAAATTCAGGATTTTTTTTCTATTTAAAGAAAAAATATTAACTACATTTTCAGTGAGTTTCTAGTTTGTTTAGTTCCAGTGACTCTCAAGTACCATGACTCTGAATTCCAGTATCAGTGCACCAGGCAGGCCTGGCCCCAGACCTGCAGGACCATAGACACCTCCTAACAACACATCTAGAAGGATTTACCTATTCCTGGCTACTAAAACATGATCTTTTCCTAAAAAAGACAGAAGAGCTTCCAGAATATTAGTGGAGTGTATTTACGGCAAAGTTAAATGGAGGTGGACAAAGAAGAGTGGCCTTACTGAGGTACAGGAAGGTGAAATAATTTGCCCATGAACTCAGAATTGGTAAGTACAACTGCTTTAATTTTAATGGGCTTACTGAACTCCAAAGCCCTTTCCCTTTTGACCACACCATGCCATTCCCAAATGAATTATGCTTCATGATTGGTAGCTTCTTGCTCTTAAAGGTCTTAATTGGGTTCTCTAGGAACAATGCTGATGTGTTACAGGAGTCACCTGACTTGATCTTTGATGATTAAAAGTAAAGACTATTACAAAAGACTGTGGACATCAGAGAATCTACTCTTCTGTATTACAAAAGGCAGGATTAGCACATGCTCTGTCTCTAGTTTCTGGATGACCCAGCGTTGGAGCTGAAATCTTCCAATCCTAAAGAGCCACCTTTCTAGGAATAAGACAATCCACTACATTTCACTTTACAGTGTATAAAACAGAAGCTCATTCCATAATGCCTTTGCTTTGCACTCCTCATGGGAATTTAACGATGAGTCTCTCTCCCCACTAATAAAGCTAAACGTGTCACACATCTCCTAAATGTCAGTAAAGGCTCCAGTTCTCATCAGACAGCACTAGTGAAAGAACTTTAGACTTATTTCCTGTCACCCGGGAGCTTTCTATTTAAGTGCTATGACAATAATGCATTGTAGGTAATAATAAGCCAGGGTAATTTTTTATGTAATGTAAGAGGATGGGTTTTGGTGTTGGAAAGTCCCTAGTACAATTTCATGCCCTACTACATATAAACTGAATGATAAGCTACTCAGAAATCCACCAATATCTTTGAACTGAGGTTTTATCTTTTAAACTGGAGTGTTAATAGCATTACTTCCTTATTATGTTTCCTACAGTGTACTGTTGCCTCAGCATATTTATCTTTTAAACTGGAACGCTTATTCTCTGTGAGGAGAGATCCCATAAGACCACAAACGTCAGAGACTGACCTTCACCCTACAGCCAGGTTGAGAAGTCATGGAGGGCTTCTCAACATAGAAGCAAATAAATAATATCCAGCTATCTAGGTGAGTAACGGGGCTCACTGAGGAAAATGATCTGTGCAAGAGGAAGCAAGGACAGAGCACAGAAAGCTTCAGGATACGATATAGTTTTGGAAGCTCAAAGGTGGACAAGCTAGATTTTAGGAGTGACAGAAGTATCAGTAGGACCTATTGTATACAGGAGACTGGAAAAGTCCTGGATCGCTTCTAACCTGAGCACCTGAAAAAGAGATATTAATAGACAAAAGAAAGAAAGATAATTTAGCCAAAAAGGCAGAGTGAAATTCAACCACAGGTTGCCTGAAATGCTAAGAGAGCAAAGACTCAAATCTGTGGTAGGCAGAATATAATTAACTCCTTT
Source organism: Thryonomys swinderianus (assembly GCA_004025085.1). Classification (NCBI taxonomy): domain Eukaryota; kingdom Metazoa; phylum Chordata; class Mammalia; order Rodentia; family Thryonomyidae; genus Thryonomys; species Thryonomys swinderianus. The sequence goes on along the minus strand of PVIC010012268.1, from coordinate 5,845 downwards.
AAATTTTTAAGTATGTCACAGTCAGTATGAGCTCAAAATATGTTTTGAATTAATGGGTGAGGCAGGGAAGGAAAAGCAAGTTGGCAAAAATGCACAGCAGACACTATGATAAATATGGAATTAGAATCAGGGAGAAAAATCAGCCCAGAGGCAGAAAACACGGAGCATCCACTGAGTTCCATCATAGCATGAGTGAAAACCCTATAGGTCAGTGGGCACAGAGAGAGGAAGGTCAAAGTCAAAACGCTGAGCCTTAGGGAGCCCCGGGGCCTGAACAGTGATCAAAGATACCAGGTACAGTGTTATCTGAGGCACGAATAAGTAAGTCCACAGGAAGCTGAGAGAAGAGACTTATTTCAGGGAACAAATGCTAAACAAAAATCTGTCAAATGCTACAGAGGGGAATAAAAAAAAGATCTGAAAATGTCCAAATAGCTCCAAGTCTGGGTAATATGGTAAGGTCTTACCTGTAAGCCCAATCTAACAAATTCCCAAGAAATTAGGAGGATAACAAGCCCACTGAATAAAAAAACTTGAGTGTGCTTTCATAAGTTGTCTGACAATTCCACCATCAGAAACCAAGTTGATGACGTGGGAAGTTGGCTCAAATTCGACACTGAGCATCTTTGGGTAATTATAGAGAAATTGCTTACATGAGCAGAATTGCTACCATAGAAAACATGACCCAGATAACCAAATGCAGATGTGAGTCCTTGGAGACAATGAAGTACCCAGAAAGTAAATCATTGTTCTCTGTGTTTTTATATTATTGCTCCTCTAAAATGTTGCAAATGTGCCTCCATATTTGACCTCAAAGATACCTCACTGAAAATTCATATCATAAACACTTTTTAAAGGAGTTTGAAGGTGTCACAGGACCCTCAGTCATTACACAATGTATCCTCCTACCCAGAAAGTAGACAGTAGTCACAATTTCTGGGAACTCTCTCTATTCATGGCCACAGGATAAACGTAAAGAGCTCAGAATGAACTCAGGCAGACCTAGACCCAAACCTAGCTTCTAATGCTTGCTGTTCAATTTTATGGGAGTCATATTACCCTCTGAGTCATGGCGCTCCATCTTTGGTTTCTAGGGCAGGGATAGGCTCAAAAGATATCCAAGAATATCAATTTAAATAATTCATGAACTTCTGTATACTAAGAAGATGTTTTGAAAATAGTCATTCTTTTTCTCTAGAAGGATGATCTTCAGAAGTTCCAACATACTGTTAGGAAGTGCTTCTACTATCACATTCCTTGATATAAATGGATAAAATTCATTGTCTATGGTAATTGTTTTCATATTCAGATCCCTTTACTCTATTGCTACTGCTTTGTCATAGATAGTCTACCCAAATACATACTTCAAAGACAGGAAAAATAGTACAATTTTTTTAAGTAAATGGTATTATCGCTGTATGTGAGACTCTAGAGGATCCCATATATATCAGAAAATAATCATTACACTGCTGCACATGGAGAAGAAACTGAAAATACACGAGTAGCCATCTCAGTGACCAAGTTTCCCCAAGCAGCAGTTCACCGTACTAATAACAAACACTATTTTAAGCACCCGTTGTCCTTACAGAGGCCAAAGGTAACTTGCATATGACTCATGATATCTCAACAAATTTAGTAAATAAAATATTTATGCAAATTTTTCTTCTTCTGAAGTATTATATTTTTGGCAGTCCCACCTATTCATATATATAAGTTGAAAAAAATATATATAGCAAATCAATTTCTATGCTATCAATTTTTAAAATTATATGTATTTAGATTCTGCTCACATATGTGTGTGTGCATATGTTTGTGTGTGAAAAAGACAGCCACATTGTTAATAATTCCCATAGTCACTCTCATGTTTAATAGAACACTAATGCTTGTTCTTCCTAACTTTAACATTGTGCCCATTGGATACCCTTTCTCCTGAGTTTCCCGCCTCTCTTTTCTTCCCAGCCTCTGGCAACTAATACTTGACTCTCAGCTTTTATGTTATAAACGTTTTATTTATTTTTTTTTTTTGAGACTGGGTCTCACTTTGTAGTTCAGGCTGGCCCTGAGCTCACTATGCAGTCCAGGCAAGCCTTAAGTCAGCAACCCTCCTGCCTCTGCCTCCCAAGTGCTGGGATTAGAGGCATGAGTAAACCACACCTGGCACTGTGGTATGTGGTACTGATAGTTGGTGGTTGTGGGTCACCATGCCAGGTATTGTTCTATGTGGTTATCAGGGATCAAACTAGGGACTTTGCTCTTGGTAGGCAGGCACTGGAACCACTGAGCTAAATCTCTGGCCCAAGTTTTTAATTTTCTGCATATTTAGTATCTGTTCTTTTGCCTAGCTTATTTACCTCTGTGCTCATCCATGTTGTTTACAAGTGACAAACGACAAGACTTTATGATCTTTTTGTGGTTGAACAGTATTTCCTTGTGTCTCTATACCACGCTTTAACCATTCACCTGTTGATGGACACTTATACTGATTCCACATCTTGACAATCATGAGTAGTACTACAATAAGCATGGAGTACATTTACTGATTTCATTTCCTTTGTGTACCATGGTTTTTATTTACAATATTTTAGTAGCCTCCATATGGTTTTCCAGAACGGATGGACAGTGTACATTCCCACGAACAATGTATGAGAATTTCCTTCTGTCCATATCTTTCCTAGCATTTGTATTTTTTTTTTTTTGTTTTTGCTTTTATTTGGGGGAGAGGCTTCTGTTCGTAAAAGCCACTCTACCTGGCAGAAGGTAAAATCTCACTCTGGTTTTGAATTGCCTTTCCCCTGATGGTTAATGATACCAAATACTTTTTCATATAGCTGTTGACCATTTGCCCATCTTCACTAGAGAACTGTCTACTTGTGTGTTTGTAGGTATCTCCGTTCTCAAAGGATTGGGCACTTCTGGTGTGTGCTCACTGAAGGTTTTAGAGTACATATCTAAATCAGCTCATAATGTATTTAGCTTTTACACTTAGAAACGTGAATTTGAATTTCAAAGTCAAATCAAGTGTCATCATGTATATATAAAATGTAACAAAATAAATCTTTAAAAAATCAAGTGGCATTCCATTTATTCATTCCTTAAATATTTATCAGACACCCACGCTGGATGCATTATATTTACCAGAAAGATACAGTCATGGAAAAGAACAGAAATTACCAGATATGTCATGGACCAGTATACAGATTACAGCACACAGGATGTTAGAGCTCTGTCTAGACTACCCAGCTCTGTCCTGTTGCACAAAACGTGAAAGCAGCCATAGAAAATACCGAAATGAATACAGTGACTATCTTCATATAAATAAAAGCAGGTGATGAGAACAAAGTTGGAGGACTTACAGTTCCTGACTTCAAAAATCATACTACAGCTGGGGACTTAGCTCAAGTGGTACCCCGCCAACCTTGGATGCATAAGGCCCCGAGTTCAGTCCCTGGTACTGTCCAAAAAAATCATATTACAAAGCTATAGTAATCAAAACTATTTGGAATGGTGTATCATTATCCACATGGTTCTCTGAAATGAAACAGAGTTCAGAGATAAGCCCATGTGCCTGCGGCCAATTTTCAAGAAGGGCATGTAAACAATTCAACTGGGAAAGAACATTTAAACTATTGACATGCAAAATAATAAATCTAAGCCTTTCCTTCACAACATCTTCAAACATTAATCTGAAATGACTCAAAGATCTAAATGTAAAAGTGCAAACTATACAGTTTCATAAAGGAAACCAAAGTATAAATACCCACGCCTTTCTAGTAGGCAATACTGGGACATGTAAATGCAGAAGTAACCCAAAGGGGGAAAAAATAGACTTCATCAAAATTGAGAACTTCTGTGCCTCAAAAGAAAATAAAATGATAATGGAGGAAAGAAAATATTTGCAAGTCATATGTGTGATAAAGCCCTAGAATCTATAAAGGACTCATACAACTCAACAATAGAAAGAGAGAGGACCATATTACAGAATAGAAAATGATTTGAATAGAAGCTTCCACCAGGATGATATATAAATGGCCAATAAAAGCACCCAGAAAGATGCTTGGTATCAGCAGTTAAGACAGAGAATACAAATCAAAGTCACAGTGGCTTGTAATTTTGTACCCACAAAGACAGTGAAAGTAAAAAATGTCAAGCAGTAACCAGTGTTGATGAAAATATGGGGAAATTTGGACCTTTGTATATTGCTGACATGAATATAAAATGGTGCAGCCCTTGTGGAAAGTGTTTTGGTGATTCCTCAGATACTCAAACACAGAATTACTGTGTGAGCCATAAATTCCACTTCTCAGTGCTGAAATTCATAAAACAATAATATATATGCAAGCACTTGTACGTAAATCTTCATAGCAACATCACCTCTAGCCAAAAATAAAAACAAACCAATTATTCATACAACTGACCATGATTTAACAAACTATAGTTTATCCATACAATGAAATATGGTTTAGCAATAAAACCAATGGAATATACATATATTCTACAGTGTAATTAAACTCAGTATCATACTAAATGAAAAAATGCAATTACATAAGACTGCTGTGTTATATTATTCCATTTATATAAAATGTCCAAAATAAAAACAGATTAGTAGTTACTGAGACTACATATTTTTTTCTTTGGGTGATGAAAATGCTCATGAAGTAAGTAACTATAATGTTGAGCAACTTTGTAAAATATGCTAAAAAAAACAAAGCATTGTATACATTGCAAGGGTAAATTATATGCTTATGATATGTAAATTTTCAGGAAAGGTAAATAATAGAAAATAGGAAGAGGAGAAGAGAGAGAAGAGAAGAGAAGAGAAGAGAAGAGAAGAGAAGAGAAGAGAAGAGAAGAGAAGAGAAGAGAAGAGAAGAGAAGAGAAGAGAAGAAGGGAGGGAGGAAGGAAGGAAGGAAGGAAGGAAGGAAGGAAGGAAGGAAGGAAGGAAGGAAGGAAGGAAGGAAGGAAGGAAGGAAGGAAGGAAGGAAGGAAGGAAGGAAGGGAGATAGAAGCAGGAAGGAAGAGAGGGAGGGAGGAAAGTTGTGGTTAGATGTGGCCTGGAGCCTGAAGTTTGTCTACGCCTCAGTTAGAAAGACACAGTCCCAGCCCTCTGAGCATGTCGTCTATTGAGGACAAAACATAGCCCAAGATGTCACTGTGACAGAACACGGGAGGTGATGTGAGATGATAGCAAATGGAGAGGACATCTGGGTTCATTCTCAGGAAGCCCCAGAAGAACTTCTACGAGACAAGATGTCAAAATGCAGAGAGACAAAATGAGCGCAGTGGTGCGGGTGAACATGCAGAGTACAGCTGGAAGGAGGAGCACATAAAGGGCCAGACTGGAAAAGGTGGGGGGTCTGGAGAATGGTTCTGAATGGGGGCAACAGGCTGTGAAGATCCCCAAACTCCAGAAAAGAATAGATGATACTGGATGTAGGAATAATGGTGAACAATTCTATCGCTGATTTGGGGTTGTTCACAGGGGAGGTGCAATGTGATATTTGGGTGTATGTTTTATAATGGTCACTCTGGTCACAGGACTGATGATCAAATCCTGGGTGAGATAGCAGAGGCGGGAAGGCCATAGGGAAGCACAGGAAGGAAAACAGGAAAGACAGGAAATAAGGGGAGTGGCCATGGAGAAAACAATCACCATAAAACCTGATCCAGGGAGGATTTCAGACAACTTGACATTTCCGCCATGGACGTCTCCCACCTGTTGTCCAGGTGTTCCCAGCCTCACCTGCACTCCTGTCTCAGCTCCTTCCTGATTCCTACCTCAGGCCAGGGGTGAAAGTGCAGAAGCAGATTCTGGATCACTCATCGTTTCTTTTTTTTTTTTTTTTT